>CM059818.1:22724989-22999989 GCA_030435695.1 Brachymystax lenok tsinlingensis | reverse complement strand
GTAGAGAGACGGGGTGAGGGAGGTGAGGTAGAGAGACAAAAACAGGACGATGTAGAGGAAAAGAGAAATAGGTTGTTAGAGAGAGATTTACAACTAGAGCTGCCCAAATCATCTGCAGCAACAACAACAACAAAACACATTTTCTCCACAAATGTTTGGGATTTTCCTGTTCTGCAATTCCTGCCTGAAGCAGCCCATCTCTCCTGGAGCGCTGTGTCTCGGCAACATGCCTCCAGTCTGCAGCGCAACTCTACAAAACACGCACACAATTTGTTTTACTATCGTTGTAGGGACCAAAACATTTATTCCCATTTATAATCTTATTTCCCTAAACCCTAACCTAACCCCAAACCCTAAAACTAAACCTAACCATAACACCTAACCGCTAATTGTAAACCTAACTTCTAAGCCTAAAATAGCCTTTTCCCTTGTGGGGACTGACTTCTGGTCCCCACAAGAATAGTAAAACCACCCACACACCGGCTTTGAACAGATCTCAGAGTAAGCCCAGCCACCTGCCAAGAAACACCTACAATACTCTCCACTCATTTCCAGTCCAATGAAACTAGTACTCACCGCAATTTAAATGCAATTAGGGTTAAGAGATTTGTACTGATTATGTATAGCTACAATTGCCTAGCAGTAGCTAACAATACTGGTGTGATTGAACTGCCTATGGACTATGTGGATACACACTAGCAATTAGCTGAGCAGAATGACTATATCAAATAGGCAGGGTGGTGAATCAACAGGCCATTATTGTAGCTTGGCCATTACCTTCCAAACAAACAAAGCCTGTCCCTGCTTCCACCCACACAGCCACACAGTCACAGCTAGGCCAGCCAGGATCAATGCCTGGCAGGACTGGTCTCTGAAAGGGATCTACACAGAGACAACAGGTGGGCTTCCCTGTATAGTGCAGGTCCACTTTCATAATTGCATTATTATTTTCCAACTAACAGTCCCTGGCACGCACAAAGCCATCTCTCCTACACACATACACGCGCCATGCATATGCCTCATAATTGTTTACTGTTCAAACAAGGGGCGGGACCTTTGAACAAGGGACAACGGTCAGAGGGAGCATGTCTGGGAGTCAGTCAGGGCTGGCTATTGGCTTTGTGGGTCTGCTTCACACAAGACCAGAAATAAGAGGAGAGCTTTTTACTTTGGACTACAAAGTCCCCCCCAAAAAATCTGTATCAAGTTCAATGTTGTCATCAACAAAAAGGGCCCAACTTTAAACCAAAAAATAGGGGAAAATATAAGTTTCTTAGTGTATTAAAGAGCGCAGAGCCGCACAGTGTGTATCAAAAGGGGGTACGGACAGGGGGACAGGAGGACAGGGGGACAGGAGCCACAGAGAAAAGAAACGGAGGACGAGACAAAGGTAGAGCTAGTGGGGGGAAATATCTGTCCAACATGAAACAGATCAAAGGCAGAGGCCGGGAGAATGAGAGGCCAGGGGGTCCTGTAATTACGGTCTACATCCGCCAAACCATGGAGCGAGAGAGGGAGGATGGGGGTTCCCAAAAACTTCTCAAATCCATTGGCTCCTGGGGTTGCCTTTGCTCTAGTCCCCACCCCCCAAACCCCCGCCAGGCCGTACAAACAGTGCCAGATCTAGTTCTGCCCTCCTCCCCGCCAGCGAGGCCCCAATCCACTCAGGGGTCCTCCCGCTGGCCTGCGGGGGGATGGCTGTCCACTGTGACTGGCCGACAGAGAGAAAAAAAAACTTTTGTTGGGAACTTCTGGCATCGCCCCAGGGGCTGTTCTCTGGGAAGGAGAAACCAAACTGACCTTCACACACACACACACACACACACACACACACACACAGACCCAACACAAAACCATGTCACATTCTGTTACATACAAAAACATGCATTCACCAAGCCGTCAACATGCCTATATGTGAGAGAGAACGCTTACACACACATACACTCGCACACAACTGGGTTTTGGGGCTGCATAGTGGGAGGAATAGATCAATAGTGACCACTGGCTGGTTTGACTCCACAGCAGAAAAAAGGATTGCAGAGGGACCAGACAAAAAGTACTGCACCCTCCCGACTTCAAACACCTTACCACCTCTACGTTTAATAAAGCACGAGAACAGAGAAATATTATGAAAAAAGCCAATGCGGCTTTTAGCTCATTGTGCTTTCATGCCTTTCTACGCCCCCAATGCTGCCTACTCGGCATGCTAATGACAGATCACCGGTTCGGCTGCCCGTCAGACTGTCACGATTCAGGGTACAGTAGACCACAGTACTCCTCAAAGACACCACACACCCCACCTGGTCCTGCAGTAATATACACCAACCTGGGTTACAGTTCTACACGACCACCTGGACACCCAGTACCACCTGGCACAAGACCTGAATTACTGGAGCCAGGAGGTTAATGCAGTAATATTGCATTCCATTTCACAACCATAGAGACTTTATAGCCACTGGCTGAAAGAACAGGAACATTTTATTAAAGATCCTAATTTTATTAAAAGGGTTTGACTGATTGAGTTTAATCTGCATGACTTCAACATGTCAAGAGAGAATAAGGACACAGCATTACAGAAGCTGCCAAACTCATAAACTAGGCCATTCACCTGGATGCATATGTACACCTCTTACAGTACATCCATCCACACACCACCACCCCTCCTCTGACACACAGCTTGACGCCCAGCGAGGCTAAAAGCACATGCCTGCCCCAAAATTAAATTAATAAAACAATTAAATTAAATCAAACCCCCAAGTGTTGTTATTACTTACTGGTGTTCCATTACTGAAATTGTATTACAAAAGAATTAATAATTAAAGATGTGGGTATCTAGAAAAAACTATTCCTCTTGCCTTATTTAATGTGGGTTTTCCATATTGATCATCTCTCTGCTCTGATATAGATCCTATGAGTTACAATGAAGGGACTATGGGGACAGGCCTGGAGTTAGGGCGGGGTCTAGTGTTGAAGGTTGGCAGTTATGTTGGGAACCAGTTTTACCATAATGCTAGCTAAGTAACTAGCTAGCGACACAAGTGGACACTACAACACTGTGTTCCATCAGCCATAGGCCAAATGGAGAATAGTAGACCAGATCATCCTCTCCTCCAGATGGACTTACCAAACGAGGACCACAGAAGCAAAAAGGCCCATGAATGGAAGGTGGCTGGCCATGAGAAAAATAACAAACCAGTGACGATCTTCCAATCTACAGTTCGCTGAGATGTGATTCGTGTATCTTGACAAGCTGTTCTTTGGTCTCCTCCTCATTACCCAACACCCCCGGTCTCTGTGCTCCCTTCAGCTGTCCTTAACTTTTCCACACAGTGGCAGAGTGCTGGAGGATTATTAGTGTTCTCCTCCTGCCTCCGATCCATACCGACCCTTATCAGCCCCTTACCAGTCAGCCCTAAGTCCCTCACAGCTGTCAGCCCCCTCTCCTCCCAGCCTACCCCTCCCCTTTATCTGCTCACCACAGGCCGCACAGTTTGGCAGCCGACCGGGGTGAGCAAGTCTCTCTCCTCTCTCCAAAGCCACAGCCCCCACACATCAGCAGCATCACCACCCCAGCCCTCCCTGCCTTCCCCAGCACATGGAAACAGGCCCGCATTGCTGTGCCGCGTCCTGGGGGAGTTCATTACTTGAGCAGGGCGCTCCCACCAGTGAGCCAGAGTGCAGGCCCGCCACGTCCCCACCGCGCTCCACTGGAGCTGCTCTCATTAAAAGGAAAAAAAGAACGAAGGAGAAAAAAAGAATGAAAGAAAGGAAAGAGACTTCTTGCTTCTGAAAAGACAGTGATGCAGCAAGACTAATAACGTGACCGCTTTAAAAAAAATAAAATGTTGTTGTTGTGTGTTTTGTGTATTTGAAGTCTTGTCTGATTCTATCCCCTGTGGCTCTGCTTACTTATTTAGGAGTATGTTTTCGATCATATTTGAAAATGAAAAGCAGATTTAAATATTTCAAAAGGTCTCCTCCGTGCATGGGATGTGGGGAAGAGGGAATATAGGGAGGATTCTCTTGGTCCTTAACCCCAATTCTGGGCCTTCTGCTTTGAGCTCACTGCCTGGCCCCACAGTACTCCCCACCCCCTACCCTCTCCTTGGGGTGGCTCCAATGTCACAAACACTGACAAATCAATGCTCACTCACCTACACACATTTTGTTTCCCCCAGCAAAAACAACTCAAATATGCCTCCCCCCACATCATAGCCAACCCCTCTACCTCCCCCAGTGTGGAAGGACCCCCACTCCATCACCCACCGCCCCCTCATCTCCAGTGACTGCCAAAGAGCAAAGAATTCCAATCAGGCACTAAGCAGGCCGGCTATTTCCAGGGACAAAGGACAGGGAGAGGAGCAGTGTGGAGCAGGCCTGAGGGGAAGGGGGAGGAGGGAAACAATGGCTGCTCCAGGCACCCAGGAAAGCAAGCCAGTCACATGCTGACGTCAGCGGGTGGGGTGGGGGTAAGTGGGTGTATGAGAGAGGCTGCCAGAGGCTGGTCCAAGCCCCCCTTGGGAGCCCTTCATACGGGAAGAACTGGAGAACAGAGCATCCCCTAACTCCCATCCAATCGTAGCATAGCTAACATCACATCGCCTCCTCTGTGGCTGGCTGCTCTCATCAACT
This sequence comes from Brachymystax lenok tsinlingensis, assembly GCA_030435695.1. Taxonomy (NCBI): domain Eukaryota; kingdom Metazoa; phylum Chordata; class Actinopteri; order Salmoniformes; family Salmonidae; genus Brachymystax; species Brachymystax lenok. The sequence continues at coordinate 22,995,357 of CM059818.1, read as the reverse complement.
TCACTGTAATGTCTTCCGTTGACGCTACTAGTGCTGCTTCCTCAAAATAATACGCTGTCCACGCAGTCTCCCTCCATTTCACAGTCTGTCCTTTTCCTCCCTTTCTCCCTGTGTCGTTCCACCTCCTCCCGTAGTGCCCCCTCATTATGGTTGCTGAGTGGTCTAGCCTGACCCAGACATGGGCTGCCTGCCTCACGATTAAAACATCCCCTTTAATGCCAGCCTACAGCCTCTCAGATTCCATCACACACACCTCAAAGCCGCTCTCTAAGATTACAGAACAGTCCACACATAAAAAAAGGGGCCAACCTGTCTGACAGAGAGCTGTAAAAACAACAGTGTGTGTGTGTGTGTGTGTGTGTGTATATAGAGGCAGAGAGAGCGAGAGGGGAGTGTGTACGCCTGCCTCTGGTTAATGCACTGTGATTTTACAGTAACGGGGGCATAGCTCTGGTCTTTGAAAGGACAGTGGTGCAGACAGTCCCCCTCGCTCTCACTCCCTCTCTCCTCCATCCCCCCTCATTTCCCCCCCTCACTTTTCCCTGACATTTCACATGACAAAAGGTGAGCCACACCTGTACACAGGGTTAAAACTATTATGAGCTCTCCCACGGCATACTGGCCTTTGCCACTGCTGTGTGTGTGCGCGCGCGTGCGTCTGTGTGTGTGTGTCTGTGTCTGTATGTGTCTTCAGCAGTGTGTTAGATAATGTGTGAGGCTATGTCCTGTGAATGACCCAGAGGTTTTCTGCAGTTTGTTCCAATATAATGTGAGGTCCTCTAGAAAATACGCACGGAGCCCATGTGAGGACCAGCCATGTCCATTCAACAGGGGAGGAACGGTGACAGAGGCAGGAGGAAATGCTTCCCTACAGGGATCCATCTCAGGCCTACAGCCCAATGGGGACCTGACTGGACTCAGGCATAATGTTCAGACAAGACTAAAGATGTGTATGTGACCAACAACATTTGATTTGATACAAGCTAGTGTTGTTAAGGAGACGGGTTCAGCAGGGTGACAGAGATTAAGTGAGAAAGAGGGACATGTTTGGGGCAGACACTACAGTATGGTTAAGAGAGAAACATGGAGGAGGGGGTAAGGTTTGGGGCAGACACTACAGTATGGATAAGAGAGAAACATGGAGGGGGGGTAAGGTTTGGGGCAGACACTACAGTATGGATAAGAGAGAAACATGGAGGGGGTAAGGTTTGGGGCAGACACTACAGGGTGTATGAGACAGAGGGGGACAGAGACAGAGAGGTTTAGGGAAGAGAGGGGCAGTTTTGAGGTCTACTCAACAGGGTGCATGGGAGAGGGGGTGTGACAAAGGGCAGTTTTGGGGAGACTCTACAGGGTGAATGAGACGGGGGTTCCAAGGGAACAGTCTGTTCCTCATTATCCTGGCTCCCTGTGAGGGGCCTGGTGACGGCTCTATTCTGAACCCCCTCCAGGTCGCAGGGTCAGCGCGGCCCACAGGGTCAACACCTCAACTCCACTAACCACCATCAACCAGACAGACACACAGTTATCTATACAACTAGGGGACAAAAACACCTGATCCAAAATACATTAGCACATTAGGCCTCAAAACACACATACTAACACATACTTATTGTACACAACGACAAAGCAATAACAGCCTCTAAATTAAGGAGGTAGACACCCATTATTTTCCTGAAATATTTTGCATACCTGTTACTTTGACAGCCTACAGTAAATTACTGACAAACTCAATCATCTGGTCCCTTAGTCTGAACATTGAAAGACCATGTCAAATAAACAATTAACGACACTGAACTCAAACACAAGATATTGGTCTCAGCACATAGTCAATTACAATGTTATGTACATTTAGATTTTTATAAGTTGCATGTCATCGCTGTTTGAAGAAAACCTTGTTTTTATGCCAATATTAACTACCGTTCAAAAGTTTGGGGTCAGTTAGAAATGTCCTTGTTTTCCATGTAAACAGACATGAAACGAGTTGCAAAATGAATAGGTAATATAGTCAAGACGTTGACAAGGTAATAAATCATGAATTTTAATTGAAATAATAATTGTGTCCTTCAAACCTCCATTTGCAGCAATTACAGCCTTGCAGACCTTTGGCATTCTAGTTGTAAATTTGTTGAGGTAATCTCAAGAGATTTCACCCCATGCTTCCTGAAGCACCTCCCACATCCCGCTTGATGAGCACTTCTTTCGTACCATACAGTCAAGCTGCTCCCACAACAGCTCAATAGGGTTGAGATACGGTGACTGTACTGGCCACTCCATTACAGACAGAATAGCAGCTGACTGCTTCTTCCCTAAATACTTCTTGCATAGTTTGGAGCTGTGCTTTGGGTCATTGTCCTGTTGTAGGAGGAAATTGGCACCAATTAAGCGCCGTCCACAGGGTATGGCATGGCGTTGCAAAATCTTCCTCTGTCCAGTATCTGTGTTCTTTTGCCCATCTTAATCTTTTATTTTTATTGGCCAGTCTGAGATATGGCTTTTTCTTGCAACTCTGCATAGAAGGCCAGCATCCCGGAGTCGCCTCTTCACTGTTGATGTTGAGACTGGTGTTTTGCGAGTACTATTTAATGAAGCTGCCGGTTGAGGACTGAGGCATCCGTTTCTCAAACTAGACACTAATGTACTTGTCCTCTTGCACAGTTGTGTACCAGGGCCTCCCTCTCCTCTTTCTATTCTGGTTAGAGACAGTTTGCGCTGTTCTGTGAAGGGAGTAGTACACAGCGTTGTACAAGATCTTCAGTTTCTTGGCAATTTCTCACATGGAATAGCCTTCACTTCTCAGCACAAAAATAGACTGACGAGTTTCAGAAGAAAGTTATTTGTTTCTGGCCATTTTGAGCCTGTAATTGAACCCACAAATGCTGATGCTCCAGATACTCAACTAGTCTAAAGAAGGCCAGTTTTATTGCTTCTTTAATCAGGACAACAGTTTTTAGCTGTGCTAACATAATTACAAAAGGGTTTTCTAATGATCAATTAGCCTTTTAAAAAGATAAACTTGGATTAGCTAACACAACGTGCCATTGGAACACAGGAGTGATGGTTGCTGATAATGGGCCTCTGTACGCCTATGTAGATATTCCATTAAAAATCAGCCGTACAACACTAACAATGTCTACACTGTATTTCTGATTAATTTGATGTTATTTTAATAGACAAAACAATTGCTTTTCTTTCAAAAACAAGGACATTTCTAATTGACCCCAAACTTTTGAACGGTAGTATATATTTATTTACATGTATTGAAAGCAGTAACTCTCCTCAATGTACTCAATGTACAAAGAAAATGTATTTAAAATAACTTCTAAAGTTTCAAAATATGTATGTTTGTTAGTGGTAGAATACGGCATTTTTTTAAATGTCCTGAAAAGTGTCTGTTTTCAGACAGCATTTGATGTGTAAATATTTGATACATTTACACCAAAACCTTGTAGCACAGGAATACAAATGAATGTATGGAAACACATGCAGTCCTCTTTTCTCCCCCTCTTCCTAAGACCCTGAAAAAACCCAGTGTGGATATTCCACCAGATTTAGGCTTTTTTTCTGGGCACACACAGACAGCACAAATATTTACTATCTGCTCTTCAGACTGCGAGCTGAACATGAATAGAAAGGGAAGTTACATTTTTAATCGGACGATTTTTTGCCTTCAAGCAAACAAGCTGAATTACAAGAAGGCTAGCGCCAACACACACATACACGTTTTGTGTCCTTCGGCAAATTCTCCTTTTTCACTCTTGCATGAAGTACAAAAAAATGAAGAGGAGAAGAGAAGGAAAGGGAAGAGAAAACGTCCCCACAGAGTTTTTCTCCCTTCCTGGTGCGAGCGGGGGCCCCCGCAGAGCCCCTATGTAATTTCCAGTCCCTCAGAATTCAGGTATTAATAAAGGCCCCATGGGGAACTGCACACAATATAACCCTACATTTTCAGGCATTATGAAAGGACGCCCCCAGGGGTCTTTGGCTCAAATGTATGAAATGCAGGAATTGTAAAGAAAACACCCCAGGGGAGTCCCCCTGCAATAGAAATCTGCTGAATTCAAAGCATTTTCGGAGCCCTGGTGGGAGCCATTACTCCCTCTGGAAGCTTTTTTTCTATTTTTTTTTACAAAACATGTGTTGCTGACATGTTGACAGATTGCTGTTTAGGTGCATGCACAAGCCGAGTCTTTTCAGAGACAGAGCACCGCACTCTGCCAGAGGCTCTCAGCGCTCCGCGCCCAAAACTGGTACCATCCATATTTTATAACAGGGAGAGGAAAGTAGGCTGGAAGAGAGAGACAGAGAGATAGAGAGAAAGTGAAGAAGAAAGAGAGGGACGGAACGATAGAAGAGGAATAGAAAGACAGAACGAGGGAGGGGAATAAGGAAGGGTGAAATGGAGGGAGGAAGAGGGAAAGAGAGAGAGAACTTCGTGAAAAATGAACCCTGTGATGAACAACATCCCTCCTCCGCCTCACCCCCACTTCTCCCTCTCTCTGCACGCTGTGCCCCCCTTCCCTCCTCTCAAACCTCCTCTCCTATAAAGGCAGGGCTCTTGCTCTCCCTGGAAAACCTGAGTTTACAACCAGCTGTGACTGCATTTGTATCTGTGCCAAGGGCTTAGTGGAGGAATCTCCAGGCCACCCTTAGGCTCCAAGCAGAGGGAGGGAGGGAAGGAGCGAGGGAGGGAGAAAGAAGGAAACTGAGGGAGAGAGACAGAAAGCAGCAAAACCCAGCTAACACCAATAAGACGAGATATACCCACAGTCCAATGTGTTTACTCTGTCAAACACACTCGAATCAAAATAGCTTTTACTTAATAGACAGAAACAGACAAAACCACACAAACAGTACAGTATGGTGCACACACACACACGCAGTGTGTAAAGAACGGCGCTCTCTGGTGATTTTGCCTCTGGTTGCAGTCCTCTCTCATCCCAACCTCTTCTCACTACTACTCAATTTTCAATTCAATTCAATTAGCTTTTTTTGGCATGACGTAAAAATGTACATATTGCCAAAGCTTACTTTGATATTTACAATATGAAAATAATAAGAATCAAAATTGTCAACGGGACAACAGTAACAACAATAACCAAGGGTCAAAATAACCATACATTGAACAATACCAATAAGCATACAGTAGAGGACATGTGCAGGTTGATTGGTCTGTCAGACACTGTCCCTCATCTTACGGCAGGCAGCAATGTAGTGCGCTGCCAACCCACAGCTCTCTGCGTCCTCCCCCCAACAGGACGGGTAGCCTATTCTCATCAGAGAGGTCTTTGAAACCTTGAATAATAGTTTCAAATTTGGGGAAATGACACTAATTGTTTTATATTTTTGACATTTTGTCAGGAAATGCAGCTCTGTCTCAAGTTCTGCTGTGGTGCAGTGGTTGCACAGCCTTTCCTCTACAGGCAGCCAGGTTTTCCTGTGTTTTCCTGTGTCTGCAAGGCTGTGCTCACTGAGCCTGTACTTTGTCAAGGTTTTACTGTCGATTTAGGGCCAGATAGCACTGCATTTTGCTTTGTGCTTATGTTTCCCTGTAAGCAATGTAGTTTTGTTTTGACTGTGTTGTAATTTGGTTCATTCTGATTGATTGGATGTTCTGGTCCTGAGGCGTCAGTGTGTTAGTTGAACAAGTTTGTGAACTCAGCCCCAGGACCAGCTGGATGAGGGGACTCTTTTCTTTGCTCAGCTCTTGGCATTGCAGGGCTTGGTAATGATATGAGAGGTCACTGTATTTTAGATGTTTCCAAAACTTAATTGCTCTTTTTTGAGTTTTTATTATTAGTGGATATTGGCCTAATTCTGCCCTGCATGCATTGTTTGTAGTTTTCCTCTGGACATGTAAAAGAATCTTACAGAACTGCATGCAGGGTTTCAATGGGGAGGTTTGTCCCATTTGATGAAATCTTGTTTTGCAAGTGGACCCCACACATTGCTGCCATAAAGTGCAATTGGTTCAATGACACATTCAATTAGTTTTAGCCAAATTTTAACAGGTATTTCAATTTGAATTTGTTTTTTAATGGCGTAGAATGCCCTGCGTACTGCTAGATTGATGCCTTCTTTACTGTGAGTGAATGTGGAATCCAGAAAGTTATCTAAGAGTGTTTGGATATTTTAGTTACAGGTTGCTTTCTGGTATTCTTCTGTGCTGTTTTGGGCCCATCTGTATGAATTTCTGATGTTGTACAGCTTACTGGGCTGTGAATGTGTGGTTGTTTCCATGTCTGTTCTTTTGAGGAACAACGTAATTTGGCTGTGATCAGACAGAGGTGTTAGTGGCTTGACAGTGAATGAGCTGAGAGAGAAAGGGTCAATGTCTGTAATCATATAGTCTACTGTACTGTGTCCAAGAGGTGAGCAGTAGGTGAATCTCCCCAAAGAGTCCCGCCGTAACCTACCATTGACAGTACAGACCCAGGCTTCTACAGAGCTGCAACAGATCCCTCCCGTTTTTGTTAATGTTGCTGTCACTGTTGTTTCTATGGGGGAGATTAAGGCAGTTAGAAACAGTATTGCCTGTAATAAAGCTGTCCCCTCGTGTGGTTGTTAGATCAGGTAGTTCCTGTGCGCTCATTTGTGTCCCCACAGATGAGCACATTTCCCTGGGCCTGGAAATGGCACGTCTCTCCAAGGGTGGGGAAGATCTCCTCTGAGTAATATGGGGATTCTGAGGGGGGGATATATATTGCGCAAAGGAACATATATTTTTCTTTCAGCTTTAACCAAATGTGATATTTACCAATTTTGAGGGGATCAATTAGATGTTGTAGTTCGGTTTTGTACCAAATGATCATTCCTCCAGAGTCTCTGCCTCTATTGACAGAGCTGTGTTTCTGTGACGGCACAATTACCTCTCTGTAGCCTGTGGGACAGTGAGTGACAATGTCAGCCTTACACCATGTCTCCTGCAGAATGATGACGTCAACATCTAAGATTCTCTCTCTCACTCTGTGTGTGTGTGTGTGTGTGTGTGTGTGTGTGTGTGGAGGAAAGTGATCTGTGGTTTAATAAGAGCCCTGTCCTCGTGTCGGATCCAGCTGCCACCATGACGACAGGCAGCAAGGAGAATGGAAATGTATTCATGGCGTTGGGAACCTGGGGCGAGGGGGGCACGGGGCACCCTAGAGACGTCCAATCACCCAGGGACCCCCGCCTTAAACAGACACTCTACCCTCTCCTGTCTCCATCCCCAATCTCTTTCTAGACAGACTCCCTGGCAGGCAGGCTGGGGGCTCCAACACCATGCCCACCTGCTGAGGAAAGAGCACAGCTGCACCCAGAGATAGAGAGAGATTGAGGAAGAGAAATTATATGATCTCAGAGGGAGAGCGAGAGAGAGAGAAAAAGAAGGGAGAGAGTGAAATGGAGCAGTAGTGAGAGTCAGATTCCAGTCTGCTCGTCTCATGGGTGACCGTGCCAGGCAGACAGAGGGCATACCGGAGCTCGACCTAAATGTCCCAACACCCTTACCCTCTACCAAACACACACAGCATGTGCTTCATGTCCTGCATGAACACATTCACAAGTAAACACCAGTATGCTAGCACTTGCAATAGCCTTATGTCTTAGAATGTATGCATGTTTGCATTTGTATGCATGAGACGGGATGTGAAATCTGTAAGAGGAAACTAGCTATACATCAACTGCCATGTTGTTAGAAGGATGCTGAAAGTGTAATTCTCCCACTCCCCTCTCTCTCTTCCTCCCTCGCTCTTTCTGAAGTGAGGGTGTGAGCAATACTGTGCTTTCTAACTGCCGAGTCTGTAACCCCCTTCTCTCACACACACACACACGCTCTCTCTCCCTCCTCATCTGCGCTCCTAACAGCTCTTCTCAGTCTCCTGAAGGCGGGTTAACTAGTGCTAACCTCCTATTTGTATCTGACAGGCTGAAGCACCACCCCCCGCTCCTGACTGACAGCTCTCTCACCCACCCACAGAGCTCCACTGTTCAGCACCAGCAGACCCGTCACTGCCTACCTCAAAACTCTCCCTCTCCCCCTCTCTCAGTATCTTGCCGTCTATTCCTTCTTCTCTGCACAATACTTCCTTCAACCTCCTTGTTAGGTTCACACATGCAAGTTATGCATGTACATCAACACACATTTGCATGTTGTTTTATTTTAGGTCTGGTCATGTTTTTACAGTCGCAAATAGAAATGTATTGGAGGTCAGGTGTGAAAGGTTGTGAGCTGATGCATTCAGTCCAGGCATGCAGCTCAGCTGCAGTTCACCCTGGACACTTGTGTGTGTGTGTCAAACTAAACAGAGGATTGCAGCATAAACACAGGGCCCCCACAGAATGGAGGACGAACCCCGTTCTGGCTTGAGAAAGGGGGGGGTCTGAATGGCCCCATTGGCTCAGGCTGGCCCACTGGTTCTGTGATGGTGCCTGTGGTGTCTTAACCCCGGGGCCCACACCGCCTCCTAACCCACGCCCCGGCCCTCAGCTCCAGCCCTGCCAGGCCGTGGGGAGGCGTGCAGGGGCGGGCGGGGGGTCATCTGTGCAGTGCCACAGGGAGGGGGGGATGCAGATGGAGGGGTTCTCACAGCCAGAACCCAACCTTGACCGGTGGCAGGGCAGCGGAGCGGAGCAACGAATGTTCTCCATTTGATCTCTAGGTTTTTTTCAAGCTCTCCTCAGGGAGCCAGTGCTACAGATTTCTTCTCCTGTTGAGACTCTCCACAGACTCTTCCCACACAACGGCACGCATGCACAGATCAACCTCTAGTATCGGTCTCTCTGACACGCGCACACACGCACGCACACACACACAACCACGCATAAGGCCTAACACACCACTCCATGTTCCACAAAAACACAGACGTACACACAAAGTAAATGAAACACACTACATAGAGGATGTCTATTTCCTTGACATAGGCCTAACACAAACACACACCGCTTCCACACAGCTAACACAAACACACACCGCTTCCACACAGCTAACACAAACACACCGCTTCCACACAGCTAACACAAACACACCGCTTCCACACAGCTAACACAAACACACCGCTTCCACACAGCTAACACAAACACACCGCTAACAAACACACCGCTTCCACACCGCTAACAAACACACCGCTTCCACACAGCTAACACAAACACACCGCTTCCACACAGCTAACACAAACACACCGCTTCCACACCGCTAACAAGCACACCGCTTCCACACCGCTAACAAACACACCGCTTCCACACAGCTAACACAAACACACCGCTTCCACACCGCTAACAAACACACCGCTTCCACACCGCTAACAAACACACCACCTCCGCACCGCTAACACAAGCACACCGCTTCAACACAGCTAACAAACACACCGCTTCCACACCGCTAACACAAACACACCGCTTCCACACCGCTAACAAACACACCGCCTCCACACCGCTAACACAAACACACCGCCTCCGCACCGCTAACACAAGCACACCGCTTCAACACAGCTAACAAACACACCGCTTCCACACCGCTAACACAAACACACCGCTTCCACACCGCTAACAAACACACCGCCTCCACACCGCTAACACACACACCGCCTCCGCACCGCTAACACAAGCACACCGCTTCAACACAGCTAACAAACACACCGCTTCACACCGCTAACACAAACACACCGCTTCACACCGCTAACAAACACACCGCCTCACACCGCTAACACAAACACACCGCCTCCACCGCTAACACAAGCACACCGCTTCAACACAGCTAACAAACACACCGCTTCCACACCGCTAACACAAACACACCGCTTCCACACCGCTAACAAACACACCGCCTCCACACCGCTAACACACCGCTTCCACACCGCCTCCGCACCGCTAACACAAGCACACCGCTTCAACACAGCTAACAAACACACCGCTTCCACACCGCTAACACAAACACACCGCTTCCACACCGCTAACAAACACACCGCCTCCACACCGCTAACACACCGCTTCCACACCGCTAACACAAACACACCGCTTCCGCACAGCTAACACAAACACACCGCTTCCGCACAGCTTCCACAAACACACCGCTTCCGCACAGCTTCCACAAACACACCGCTTCAACACAGCTAACAAACACACCGCTTCAACACAGCTAACAAACACACCGCTTCAACACAGCTAACAAACACACCGCTAACACAAACACACTGCTTCCACACAGCTAACACAAACCACACCGCTTCCACACAGCTAACATAAACACACCTCTTCCATACAGCTAACACAAACCACACCGCTACAGATTTCTTCTCCTGTTGAGACTCTCCACAGACTCTTCCCACACAACGGCACGCATGCACAGATCAACCTCTAGTATCAGTCTCTCCGACACGCACACACGCACGCACACACACACAATGCATAAGGCCTAACACACCACTCCATGTTCCACAAAAACACAGACGTACACACAAAGTAAATGAAACACACTACATAGAGGATGTCTATTTCCTTGACATAGGCCTAACACAAACACACCGCTTCCACACAGCTAACACAAACACACACCGCTTCCACACAGCTAACACAAACACACCACTTCCACACCGCTAACACAAACACTGCTTCCACACAAACACACCGCCTCCACACCGCTAACACAAACACACCACTTCCACACCGCTAACACAAACACTGCTTCCACACAAACACACCGCCTCCACACCGCTAACACAAACACACCGCTTCCGCACCGCTAACACAAACACACCACTTCCACACCGCTAACAAACACACCACTTCCACACCGCTTCAACACCGCTAACAAACACACCGCCTCCGCTCCGCTAACACAAGCACACCGCTTCAACACAGCTAACACAAACACACTGCTTCCGCACAGCTAACACAAACACACCGCTTCAACACAGCTAACAAACACACCGCTTCCACACCGCTAACACAAACACACCGCTTCCACACCGCTAACACAAGCACACCGCTTCCATACCGCTAACACAAACCACACCGCTTCCACACAGCTAACATAAACACACCTCTTCCATACAGCTAACACAAACCACACAGCTACAGATTTCTTCTCCTGTTGAGACTCTCCACAGACTCTTCCCACACAACGGCACGCATGCACAGATCAACCTCTAGTATCAGTCTCTCTGACACGCACACACGCACGCACACACACACAATGCATAAGGACTAACACACCACTCCATGTTCCACAAAACCACACACGTACACACAAAGTAAATGAAACACACTACATAGAGGATGTCTATTTCCTTGACATAGGCCTAACACAAACACACCGCTTCCACACAGCTAACACAAACACACCACTTCCACACCGCTAACACAAACACTGCTTCCACACAAACACACCGCCTCCACACCGCTAACACAAACACACCGCTTCCGCACCGCTAACACAAACACACCACTTCCGCACCGCTAACACAAACACACCGCTTCCGCACCGCTAACACAAACACACCGCCTCCACACCGCTAACACAAACACACCGCTTCCGCACCGCTAACACAAACACACCGCTTCCACACAGCTTCCACAAACACACCGCTTCAACACAGCTAACAAACACACCGCCTCCACACCGCTAACACAAACACACCGCTTCCACACAGCTTCCACAAACACACCGCTTCAACACAGCTAACAAACACACCGCCTCCACACCGCTAACACAAACACACCGCTTCCACACAGCTTCCACAAACACACCGCTTCAACACAGCTAACAAACACACCACTTCAACACAGCTAACAAACACACCGCTAACACAAACACACCGCTTCCACACAGCTAACACAAACCACACCGCTCCACACAGCTAACAAACCCACCGCTTCCACACAGCTAACACAAACCACACCGCTTCCACACAGCTAACACCAACACACCGCTTCCACACAGCTAACAAACACACCGCTTCCACACCGCTAACACAAACACACCGCTTCCACACAGCTAACACAAACCACACCGCTTCCACACAGCTAACACCAACACACCGCTTCCACACAGCTAACAAACACACCGCTTCCACACCGCTAACACAAACACACCGCTTCCACACCGCTAACAAACACACCGCCTCCACACCGCTAACACACCGCTTCCACACACTACATAGAGGATGTCTATTTCCTTGACATAGGCCTAACACAAACACACCGCTTCCACACAGCTAACACAAACACACCACTTCCACACCGCTAACACAAACACTGCTTCCACACAAACACACCGCCTCCACACCGCTAACACAAACACACCGCTTCCGCACCGCTAACACAAACACACCACTTCCGCACCGCTAACACAAACACACCGCTGCCGCACCGCTAACACAAACACACCGCCTCCACACCGCTAACACAAACACACCGCTTCCGCACCGCTAACACAAACACACCGCTTCCACACAGCTTCCACAAACACACCGCTTCAACACAGCTAACAAACACACCGCCTCCACACCGCTAACACAAACACACCGCTTCCACACAGCTTCCACAAACACACCGCTTCAACACAGCTAACAAACACACCGCCTCCACACCGCTAACACAAACACACCGCTTCCACACAGCTTCCACAAACACACCGCTTCAACACAGCTAACAAACACACCACTTCAACACAGCTAACAAACACACCGCTAACACAAACACACCGCTTCCACACAGCTAACACAAACCACACCGCTCCACACAGCTAACAAACCCACCGCTTCCACACAGCTAACACAAACCACACCGCTTCCACACAGCTAACACCAACACACCGCTTCCACACAAACACACCGCTTCCACACAGCTAACACAAACACACCACTTCCACACAGCACACCACTTCCACACTACATCCTCTATGTAGTGTGTTTCATTTACTTTGTGTGTACGTCTGTGTTTTTGTGGAACATGGAGTGGTGTGTTAGTCCTTATGCATTGTGTGTGTGTGCGTGCGTGTGTGCGTGTCAGAGAGACTGATACTAGAGGTTGATCTGTGCATGCGTGCCGTTGTGTGGGAAGAGTCAGCTAACAAACACACCGCTAACACAAACACACCACTTCCACACAGCTAACACAAACCACACCGCTCCACACAGCTAACAAACCCACAGCTTCCACACAGCTAACACAAACCACACCGCTTCCACACAGCTAACACCAACACACCGCTTCCACACAGCTAACAAACACACCGCTTCCACACAGCTTCCACAAAACACACCGCTTCCACAAAACACACCGCTTCCACAAAACACACCGCTTCCACAAAACACACCGCTTCCACACAGCTAACACAAACATGGCCTCTCCAGCAGAGTCCACAGCAGCTGGAGGAAGGATGCATTGCAGTGAGTTTTCCTCTATAAAGGCCCAGCCACGGACTAGACTGGACTAGACTGGACTGGCAGCCAGAGTATGCTAAGAGCAGCTCATAGTCTGGCTGATCACAGGGCTTCTGTAAACTGGGTGGCCAATTGGTCATAAAAATATTTCAGGGATGAAAACTAAAACATAAAATCTAATGTGGCCTGTTGGGACTCTTATTAGCAGAAAAAGATGAGAGAGAGTGCATGAGAAGAGAGGGGGGTCAGATCAGGGAAGACTATTACCCCATTAGGGCTCAGAGGGTGGAGGGGGCAGGCAGAGAAAACACGTGTTGAAAAGGGATTTTGGGTGAGCCGGTGGAGGGAGCAGAGCAGCCCTTCAGCTCAACAGGTTGCCTAAACAAAGCTCTGGCCCACCAGGCCCCTACCAACACAGCTGCACAGCCCCGATACAGCTGCACAGCCCCGATACACAGACACAGTCTAGAGTTACTGCTTCTCTCGGATTCGCCCAGGCAGAGCAGGTCTGTGTGGGCCATGGAGTGAGAGAGACCAGCATTCAGCACGCAGGGGGATATTATAGGATTTCAGGTGAAATTCACTGGTCACACTGGCTTATGTCAGCCGTGGAATGGAATTACTCCATCGCATTATGCCTGTGCTCAGTCCCCCTGCAGACAGTACGGCCTCTCAGACTCACATGTACTCAGAGTAATAGGAAATTAATGGAGCCACTTTATGAACCTGCTGCCGAGTGGCTGAATTACCTGGCACTTGTCTAAACACCTGGGACCCATACTCTAGTCTACTGCCATCCCCACAAGATGGCCTCCCAGCTCTGACTATCACCCATACCAAGATGGCCTCTGATTCTGTGAATCCCTAATCAAGTAAGCATGTGTAAGCACACACACACACACAGAGAGACAGAGTGGTGGCGTGTGTTTATCCCCAACAGATAGAGGGAGGGAGGCAGCACAAGGCAGAATCCCAGGGGTGCCACAGAGAACTTAAAAGGATTCGTCAGTGAATGTTTTTTAATTTACCGTTCTTTTCAATAATAATATTAAAGCTGAGGTCCGGGGGGAATGCCAGCCACCAGTCGAAGCCTGGGATTATTCTGCAATCTCCACCACTCAATCCCTGGGGACTGTATGTTTTATCATTTCATTTCTTTCTTTTTCTTCCACTCTCTCTTCACTCAGCAACATGTAGTTCTCCCTTGACTGAGCTGAAATCACATCTCCCAGCCTTCACTCTGACAGGCGGAGGAAAGGAGGGAGGGAGGGAGTCGTCAAAGAAGAACATCAGTGTGAGACACGTCTCAGTTCTGGGTCATCCAGTGTCGTTCAGCATTAGGGTGTACGCAACACAACATGTAAACGTTAAGAATCTAATGTCCAACCAACCCCATGGTCACTCATAGTCATACACATTCCCTGTGTGAGCCCAGGCCATGCTCCCTCTCCCAGTCTGAACTCACACTAAGCCCCCCATAGTCCCCAACATGACTCTCCCTCCCCTATCAAACACACACACACGCTAAGGGCTGTTGTGTTAGGAGCTTGAGTGGCTCTGTCAATCGTTTTTGCGGTCATTAAGGAGCCTTGATTAATCTGGAACCAGATGCCCCTGCAGGGCGCCCTTGAGCCTTCCATTAATTCCACCGCTCCTAATAACTCCTATTGTGTGACCTGTGTTCGCTTTAAAACAAGTCTGTCCCTTGGGAACACTAAACAACACTGGTGTTAGTGGCATATGACTACAGCCAACAGCAACAGGAGCCCAGAGAGGGTGCAGCCCTTAGACACGTGATTGGTTCTGACTGGCTAAGGCTTGAAGTGAAATATCAAATGTAAATGCGCTCACATATCTCACTTGTTTAGTCTACAAACCACTAGTACGCCGAGGTCTGAATGGAATGAAACTGAGATGGGTCAAAAGGTACAACACTGGTGTGTGTGCTTACAGTCACATAGGGACACAGACATAGGGCCCGATTCAATCCAGTCTATCATGGCAATGTGTATGTATTCACAACCCTCCTTATTCTGAAAACTGCAGGCCTTTAGCTACCCGTGATGGGAGTCCACCCAGCAATTACTGTACACATTTCCTACAATTCAACAACAATTACTATTGGGAAAAGTTTATTTGATATGCTACCATTTAAAGATGCACTATGAAGATATTGCTCCGCCATTTTTTAATGGAGGTTTTAGAGCAGTGGCTTCTTCCTTGCTGAGCGGCCTTTCAGGTTATGTCGATATAGGACTCGTTTAACTGTGGATATAGATACTTTTGTACCTGTTTTCGTCCAGCATCGTCACAAGGTCCTTTGCTGTTGTTCTGGGATTGATTTGCACTTTACGCACCAAAGTACGTTAATCTCTAGGAGACAGAACACTTCTCCTTCCTGAGCGGTATGACGGCTGCGTGGTCCCATGGTGTTTATACTTGCGTACTATTGTTTGTACAGATGAACGTGGTACCGTCAGGCATTTGGAAATTGCTCCAAAGGATGGACCAGACTTGTGGAGGTCTACAATTTTTTTTCCTGAGGTCTTGGCTCATTTCTTTTGATTTTCCCATGATGTCAAGCAAAGAGGCACTGAGTTTCAAGGTAGGCCTTGAAATACATCCACAGGTACACCTCCAATTGACTCAAATTAAGACAATTAGCCTATCAGAAGCCTATCAGAAATTTTCCAAGCTGTTTAAAGGCACAGTCAACTTAGTATGTAAAATTCTGACCCACTGGAATTGTGATAAAGTGAGTTATAAGTGAAATAATCTGTCTGTAAACAATTGTTGGAAAAATTACTTGTGTCATGCACAAAGTAGATGTCCTAACCGACTTGTCAAAACTATAGTTTGTTAACAAGACATTTGTGGTGGTTGAAAAACGAGTTATAATGACTCAAACCTAAGTGTATGTAAACTTCCGACTTCAACTGTATGTGGGAACATCTTCAATACTGTAGGAAAAGCATTCCAGGTGAAGCTGGTTGAGAGAGTTCCAAGAGTGTGCAAAGCTGTCATCAAAGCAAAGGGTGGCTGCTTTGAAGAATCTAAAATATATTGTGATTTGTTTAACAGTTATTTGGTTACTACATGATTCCATATGTGTTATTTCATAGTTTTGATGTCTTCACTATTATTCTACAATGTAGAAAATAGTACAAAAAGAAAAACCCTTGAATGAGTAGGTGTGTCCAAACTTTTTGACTGGTACTGTAGTTCGCCCAATTTCAGTTTGTGACAAAACAACCAAGTATAGTGCAGAGAATCATTGTACCATTTAAACCGCTGTGAAATATATTTCCCATAACAAAAATGTTTGTATTTTCAGCGGATTGAAGCTGGTGTACAAAACCGAAAGTAAAAGACACAAAAACAAAACGTAAGAACGGGAAGCATAGAAATAGCGCACATAGAACAGATCTACCGCTTCTTAGACTTGATTTATGTGAATGACAGATCTATAAGTCACATTTCTATGTGAATTTGGTCGGGTCACCCAAAACATTACATAATGTAGCTTTAAATACTACACAAGGTATTGGATTGATTGAATTGAAAGGTGCTAATGACCAGAGTCCCCTGGCCCCAAAAGAACCCAGTGTTTGTAGACCCTGTGTTTATCTTACCTGCAGTGTAGTTTATTCATTTCAGTGTGTGTATGACGTTTTACCTGCGGGGCAGTGGTTGGTGCGGTGGTCTGTCAGCTTCGCCAGACACTCAAAGTCCTGCTGGCAGTTGTCGCAGGTGAAGATGGACTCATCGTCCAGGTCATCATCCCCAATGCGGTCGTCATGGCTGGTGACACTGTGGTCCCCCGTCCTCTAAGGCTGCACGCCGCTCCTTCCTCGCCGCCTCGCGGTCCAACGCAGCAGGGACATCTGGGACAAGAACACAGAGAGAGGGAAACTGAGTACCAGCATGTAACTCGTATGTCCCTGGTCACATGACCTACGTGTGCTCTCTAATGGAGGGTCTATGTGAGGTGGCATTAAAGGGTGTATAAGGACTCAGAGCTCTGGAGGGGAGACGGCTCATGCCAGCCTGTGCCCACACTGCCACTCATGGCATGCAGAGAGGAGGACCAGTGGAAGAATCTGCCTCCACAATCCTCCCTCCACCATTGTGGCTCCTTTTTCACACCTTATTATCACATTAAATGCTCTGTTCCAAAAGGACTGCACTGGAGACTGAGGAGGAAGGGAGGGAAAGGGATAGAGAGAAAGAAAGAGAGATGGGGAATGTCAGTGCAGAAGAGGAGGGAGGTAAAGGGAAAGAGAGATGGAGAGGGAGTGGTTTGGCTGGCTGGCTCCCTAAGGCTCCACATCCTGTCTAATCATGGTGGACTTGTGCAATCAGAGGAGAGCAGGAGGAGGCCATTTCTGCACTACACAGCTTTGATTTGGCAGTGCCCAGCGCTCTGCTGCTGGTAATGGCCCATGACCCCAGCACAACTTAGGTAGAGAGAGAGAGAGTCTGGGCTGGATCAGGGAGATAGAAACTGGGTGTGGAGGTGCTCTAATTCTGCACTCGTCCTCTCGGGAGAGATGCGGAGGGTGGATGGTGGGATGAATGGATGAATGGAGCATTTAGGGGGGGGAAAATGAGTGGGAGGGAGGGTTATGGCCATCTGTCCAGTGGTGAGAGCACCGTCTGGACAGGGAGGAGAGTGGCCCCTAACTGATGCTACACGGACACAGTCCTACACTGCAGTCACAAAGACACAGGCACCTTACACACAGACTACATATTCACATCTAGACATGAACATACCCACATATTCATTGGTATGCGCCTTAAACAATCTTTCATCCATGATAGAGGAAATGCATATTAGCAGTCAAACACATGCACACACATGAACGCACAATCGAACTAACATTAATACATGCATGTGCACACACACACACACACCGTCATTCCCCCAGGTGCCCTCACGCCAGAGGTATGGGTACAGCCAACTCCAGTACATGCCAGCACAACCGGCTACCATGACAACAAGGGAGGAGCCAGATGGGATCTTGCTCTTCCCCTCTCCACCTCACCCTCTTTCCCCCTCTCTCTCCTTCCCTCTACTCCACAGGGCTCAGGGAGATGGATGGGGCTCGGCAGGAGGAAGAGGAGAGGATGAGAGTGCCTGGCACGGTTGGGAGGGTGTTTGGTGTGTGTGTGTGGTGGTGGGGCGCCCCATGCCATCCAGCAACCCCTCCTCAGCCCCCCACCACCCCCGCTCTGCAGCAGCCCCCTTCCCCTGCAGTAAGCCTTTCAAATCTCTGATGGAGGAGGGGGTCTCAGGAGGGGGGTCCGGAGCACACTTCATTTAGAGGGCTGCTACACAGTGCTGCTGCCTCCGTCATTAGGCCTCCCTGGATGTGCCTGCTACTGGGGAAGATTGATACGGTGGTGGTGCGCACCCCAGCTGTACCCACTGCAGCTCCAGCAGTGGCCCTGATGAACACAGAGCACACTATTTATCTGGAGGGAGGAGAGGAGATGAGAGGATGATGTTCCTGATTGGCAGAGATTTGTTTTTCGGGAGAGGTGACGGATACCAGTCGACGTAAACAAAGTGATCTGGCTTCTCTACCTGGTTTAGACCTCACGACTGTAATAGGACTCACAATGGATAGGAGGGGGTTTACAGCTAAACACTACTACACAGTTGCAAAATCTAACACTGGCGCCATATCTAAGATAAAGTCCTATAGTTGAATGTTATCATCCACACAGCAACACTGCCCTCACAGGCAAAGATAAAATACACTACAATATTACCCAACCAGACGCACACGCACCCACACCTAGATGTGCAGTAATGTGTGCTGAGGTCATTACTAATAAGGCTCTGCAGAGTCGTTTGAGACGCGCAGAGTGTTTTCAAACATAATTCAATTTGAGGGGAGGAAACCGAAATGAAATGAGGGCTTACGTTGGAAGTGGTGTCCAAGGAGACTAATGATTTCTAAATGGCCATTCAGATGAACAAGGCCTCTTTATGCCCCCAGATATATTCTGAGAGACCATATTTCTCCTCCAGACAGCCTGCGCTCTGCCTACCTGTCTGCTAGGTTGGAGAGCTGAAGATGCACAGCGCTCTGGCAATGGTTGATGCAATGACAGCACTGCTCAGTGGCCAGTTTCCTCTGCGAGTAGTAAACAGTAGTGTTCCTAGATTTCATGTAGCAAAACACAAATGACATGTCTGTGCGAGGTCAATAAGGTCGTAGGTTCAACACCTTTTCTCTGTTAGGCAGTCGTGGCAGTCGCCAGAGGGTATCCTGACAAGATAGTTGTGGAGATAATGATTGATGAGTTCCATCTTAAAATACGTGCCGTTTAAACTCAATGTTCCTGACCACTGTCTACATAAAACAACAATACCTACCCAACAACAAATGTTACCCTCATAAAAGACAGTTTTAGCTGACCCCATTACATTATCCTATACCCCCTCTCCTCCTGTACTTTTGCTTTCATATGTTTGTTTTATCACTCATTTAATAGTCCACTCCTGGCTGCCCCCTTCCCCGGTCTCCCATCCAGAGTAGGAACACTTAATGAGGGCCTGGGGCTTCCAGGGGTGGGGGAGCGTTGGGGACACAGGCAGGGTCTGCGTGGCGTGCAGCAGCAATCCCAGCAGCACACGTCATGTCTCCCTGTGCCAGCTGGAGCTCCTGTCCCCCACTCTGCGGAGAGCCATTATCTCTGAGTCACAGACCGTCACCACGCCAAGAGGCCAACCAAAACACACTCAACACACATTTACACAAACACATAGTACACACACACACACACACATTTACATACACACAGTCAGATAAAATTAACTCACAAACACGCACCAGACTTGCGTTCAAATATTTATTTCAAATACTTTAATTACTTTCACATACATTGGAACTAAGTATTCAGATACTTTTTATTTGGAAAGACAAGTAGTGAAATGTAAAATGTATTTGGAAATAAACTTGGAAAGTATTTAAAATACTCAAATACATGGGAGTGTATGTGAAAATAATATTTGAAATAAGTATTTGAAAATACAATTTAGCAGACTATTCACATACTTGTTTTGGGATGTGTATTTGAAAACAACACAGGTGTTAGTGGCGTATGAATGCAGCCAACAGCAATAGGAGCCGGCTTGCCAGTCAGAACCAATTACGTGCCAGAAAAGAAATACCAGATACACATGTATTTTAACCCAGGTCTGGGGTGCACCCAGACACACATCGTGAACTTGAAGAAACAGGTAGGAGAAATCTAAGAATTCAGAGAGAAGAATGACAATCTCAATATACTCCCCCAAATTACCTGGGAGAGATGATGGGGTGAAGGTGAGAAAGAGAAGAAGAGGGGGAAAGTGGAGAAACACTTGGAGAAGAGGTGTACATTTGAGAAGAGACCAGTGGAGTTAACAGGGTGAGGACAAGGTCCTAGAGTAATGATAGAACAGTCATCTTAACCCTTCCCCTTAACATCTACAACTGGACTGGCACTTCTTGGTTGTAGAGGGGAAAGGAATCACTGCATACCAGCAGGATGTGCTGGTAATAATCTGTAATAATCAGTAATTGTTTTTATTTCAATTTGACTTTAATGCTATGGAGATACAGTATGCTAAGAATAATCATTTGCTCGTTGGCAAGTGTACTTTCAGATTTTATTAAACTAATTATTTCCTCATGAATAAGGTCACACTTTTCATATCTGCTGATTAAGCCTCATAGATAGTGTGTGTGTGTGTTTATGAGAAGGAGGAGGGTGTCTAATGCTTGGAGATAATGCCCCTCTCCCTCTCAGAGGAAAGGCAAACAGACATGTTTGTGTGGGGTAATTAGATGAAGAGAAGTGAATTAACAGAATCCACAGAGCAGTGGTGTTGCAGAGGAGAGCCCCGCCTTGCTGGGACCCGCTAATTACCGCTCGTTAGGTTGATATGTTTTTGTCCTCCTGTTTTAACGGTGCAAAGCTCCGACGTGAGATTTGGAAATAATTAGGAGCTGGGCGATGTGGGCTTAATGGACACCGCCAGGCATGCGACGGGGGAGACACGACAAGACAAAGGCAACAGCAAAGACAGAGAGTCTCTCTTTCTGCCTCCCTCACTGCACCACAAGAGTACAGCGATCACCATCTTAGAGGTACACGGAGGGGGATGGAGCTGTGGGCAGGTAAAGAGATCTAGTCTCACTCTTATAATCAGCTTACCAAATATATTTGACTTGGCATAAACATCAGCTGAACTGAAATACGAGTCAAATGTCTGGGAATGTTCAGAGATCCTCCCTCCCCTCCACTCAAAATGCTCAGAACCAAAACCTACATTAAGTGCCTTTTGAGTTTTGACATTTAAAGTCAAGCTTGTTACGATCCCCCTGGCTAGTTCCAGTCCCAACGTACTGACCTCTAGAGGCAGAGCAGTTTCCTATTACTCATACAGTGGGCATGCAACGGAAGTGAGACTTGATCGTACTGTACACATAGGGAGAATACAGGCATACCGCATACGGAATACAGACACTTTAATGGAGTCCTCAGAGAGAGCGAGTGAGTGAGTGAGAGAGAGAAATAAACTGTATGAGTGGTTTGAGCACAGAGCCCCCTCCTGAGTCAGGACTAGGTGTTGGAGCAGTGCTGTGAGCCAGGACGGAGGCCTGTTTGGGACACACTTTCGCTAAGAGAGGCGTAAATCTGCAGGACACCCGGCCCGGGTCGCCCAAACAAGGCCCGGTACACCACTCCACCGCCATCACTATCCAGCCTGCCTGGGAGCGAGAAAAATATGAGCTCCAAGTTCCACAAAACCAGTGTTTTTATAAAAAACAACAAGAGTACAAGGCTGCCTTTCAACTCTCGACAGCACACACTCAAACACACACCTTCAAGTATAACATGGATGGACTGCAAATAGCTTGAGAGGGGATTCAGAAGGAATGCTCCACTTTACTGAGAACATGAGTCAGGTACAGCACAGACACATTTTCTATAGGTTTGAGGTCAGGGCTTTGTGATGGCCACTCCAATACCTTGACTTGGTTGTCCTCAGGCTATTTTGCCACAACTTTGGAAGTATGCTTGGGGTCATTGTCTATTTGGAAGACCCATTTGCGACCAAGCTTTAACTTTCTGACTGATGTCTTGAGATGTTGCTTCAATAAATCCACGTAATTTATCATCCTCATGATGCCATCTATTTTATGAAGTGCACCAGTCCCTCCTGCAGCAAAGCACCCCCACAACATGATGCTGCCACCCCTGTGCTTCACGGTTGGGATGGTGTTCTTCGGCTTGCAAGCCTCCCCCTCTTTTTCCTCCAAACATAACAATTGTCATTATGGCTAACAGGTCTAGTTTGTTTCATCAGACCAGAGGACATTTCTACAAAAAGTACAATATTTGTCCCCATGTGCAGTTGCAAACCGTAGTCTGGCTTTTTTTTATGCCGGTTTTGGAGGAGTGGCTTCTTCCTTGCAGGTTATGTCAATATAGGACTTGTTTTACTGTGGATATAGATACTTTTGTACCTGTTTCCAACAGCATCGTCACAAGGTTCTTTGCTGTTGTTCTGGGATTGATTTGCACATTTCGCACCAAAGTACGTTCATCTCTAGGAGACAGAACGCGTCTCCTTCCTGAGCGGTATGACGGCTGCATGGTCACATGGTGTTTATACTTGCGTACTATTGTTCGTACAGATAAACGTGGTACCTTCAGGCGTTTGGAAATTGTGGAGGTCTACAAAATAATTTCTAAGGTCTTGGCCGATTTCTTTTGATTTTCACATGATATCAAGCAAAGAGGCACTGAGTTTGAAGTTAGGCCTTGAAATACATCCACAGGTACACCTCCAATTGACTCAAATGATGTCAATTAGCCTATTAGAAGCTTCTAAAGCCATGACATCATTTTCTGGAATTTTCCAAGCTGTTTAAAGGCACAGTCAACTTAGTGTATGTAAACGTCTGACCCACTGGAACTGCGATACAGTGAATAAGTGAAATAATCTGTCTGTAAACAATTGTGTCATGAATAAAGTACTTGTGTCATGCATAAAGTAGATGTCCTAACCGACTTGCCAAAACTATAGTTTGTGGTTGAAAAACGAGTTTTAATGACTCCAACCTAAGTGTATGTAAACTTCCGACTTAAACTGTACCATTGTATTCACTATGCCTGGTAAATGTTTCAAAAGAAGGTCAAAACTATTTATTGAGTTAAAAAACCATGTGTGGAATATTCTGAGTGACCAAGGCATGTGGCTCTCACCGTTCAGGAATTTATTTTAACACCTTGTTCCCTTAAAATTGCCAGCGCTAATCACCATGGGAGGTTCACTGGGTTTACAGTGTGAGAAAAGGTCATTTACCATTTGTACAATGTTGTATGAATCTGTGATCCTCCTGAACTGGCCTCTAGGCCTCACGTCCGCTGTCACGTGCGTCCAGTATGGGTACTAACAAAAGGTCTGGGGTCTGGGACACACAGACACAGGCTGAGCAGGTGCAGCCGGACGCAGCCGCATGCCCCCCCCAGTCTCTCTGGGGAGCCCTCTTCTTCTCCCAGTAAACAGGGGGACCTATTTAAAGCAGGCCTCTCTCCACAGCTCCCCTGTCCTCTGCTGACTGTGTTTTCAAAATACAGGGCTCCCCCCAGGGAGCCAGAAGAGGCACTGTGTACCAGGCTCAGTGTGTCTCTCCCCCAACCCCCACCCCCCCAGAGAGGCAGGGAGGCAGGGGAGCGCAGCACCCAACACCAGCCCCTCCACCCAGAGAGGATGATGAAAACCAAAAGGAGTGTCATGGAAGGGAGCGAATTAAATCACACACAAACAGCGTGACAGCTGCTCACCAATGCCATCACCTGTTCCAGCCCGTGGCTTCACACACACACTAGCACACAGCCCCTCCTCGCACATTAAAACTGTTTTCCTGTCGTTGCCTTGGGGAAATTAAAAAATATATTATGGACCTCCAGAGGTTTATATAGGGAGATGGAGAGAGAAAAAAGGAAGAGGGAGACAAATGAGAGAACGAGAGAGAGAGACACACGTGTCCTCTTTTTTAACCTGTCCTCTAGTCTACATCATCAAGATGTCCATACATTAGTTAGCGAGGACAGAAAGGAGGGCCGTCCTCCTGTGTCTCGGTCTGCCCCTTGTAATATCTTCTTCTCCTCCCCCTCTTTCTCCTGCCTCCTCTCCTCCCTTGAAGGGGGAAAATAAAACCAGTGCATTCTTTCCCCTGGACGGCTGGCGCACACTCAGGTTGGAGCCCGGAGGGGACTGAAAGCGTGCACAGCCACGAGACTGACTGACATCTCACTTTGCAGAGAGAGAGAGAGAGACAGTGGAGTGATCCAACACACACTGTTAAAGGGACATCCTGGAGTCAAAACAACACACACACACACACACACACACTATAACCCAACAAATACACATACATAACACACAAACAACGCACAAAACCTTCAAACTATCGTGTAAACATCCTCCAAATTACAGTTCACATGATTTTTTAAACTAATTGAATCCTTGAGTCTTGGAATGGAAATCTGATATGTTTTCAATAACAATAGTCTTTCTAGAAACTCTCTTCTTCTGAAAATGTGTGCATGTGTTGCTTATGCCTTTGATGCCTGTAATGTTAGCTTAGCATCTCATTTAGCATCTCTGTCTGCTGCACTGTCCTTACCCCATACTGTTCGTATAGCGAGAACACCATACTGTTCAGTAGTGAGGTCACAGACAACACCCACAGCCCAATGGTGTAATGGCAGGGCCGGGGGAAAAAGCCCTTCTCATTGGTGTCGCTGATGCAACGGCCAGCCAATGGCTGCAGAAGGAAATGAATGAAATAATCTAATTCAGCTCCATTACAGCCCCTTATCAGCCCTCAGGGATATGAGACTACTTTTCCACCATGAATCACAGTCCACATGGACAGGGTGCAGTGTGTGTGTCTGCATTGATTGTGTATATCATGGAGAAACCGTCACCTGCCTGTAGCATAGCGTGTATATAGCCAAGGTAAAGTTACTCACTGTGTATATATTATTACCTGTTATTACTTTATTATTTCTCCATGTTTTTCTCTCTGCATTGTTGGGAAGGGCCCGGAAGCATTTCACTGTTAGTCCACACCTGTTGTTTATGAAGTATGTGACAAATACAATTTGATTTGAGCATGTGTTGTGTGCTCAACCCTGGTGTTTTCTAATCAGACAGTGAAGCAGGAGCGGCTTTCCAACAGGAAGCCTGAAAAACAAGGCTGAACTTCACAGCTCTGGTGGCACTTATTAAAAACATCACCACTGACGGCCCCTCCTCCTCCTTCCACATAAATGACAAACGTCTGTACTACTCTCCAAAAACTCACCCCCTGTCTCCCTTTCCCCTCCCCACTCTCTCTCACACTCCATCTCACTCATGCTTTCCACCCTTTCCCTCTCTTGGTCTCCAGTGTCAGACCTGGCTCATTTTCTGTCTTTTCTCTTTTCCGTTTCTCCCCCTTTGGGCCAGAGAGGGATGTGTTGTTTTTCTGTCTCAAGGAGGCTGGGGTGAGGAGGGGGTAGGCAGGCACCTCCTGTGGGACAGACCGAAGGGGCCCTCTGAGGTCCTCGGGGTGGGCGGGGCTCGTCCCTCAATTCCCCGGCCTCCCCTGCTGCTCTTTCCAAACTCAACACACATTTTCCAGAGAAGAGAAGGGGAAAATATTTGAATTTAATACCAGAAAAAGCCTGCCAGTGTCCTTGTCGACATCATCTCCCAGGGAATAAAGGGAAAGGAAGGTTTTTTAGATTTTTAAATAAGAAATGGCGGGCAGCCCCCCTGAGCCTGAACACAGGAGCACAAACAAACACAAGAGAGAGAATGATAGAGAGAGATTGTGTGTGTGTGTGGGGAAGAGGTGAAGAGAAGCAGCAGGGAGGAAGAGAGCAGAGCTAGTGAGAGCACTGGGACTCCCCTTCCTGCTGTATCTCACACATAAAGCACTTTCCAGCCACCCAGGACCTCACTCAGCACCTCCCACCAGAAGCCCCTGCCTCATCACACCCTCGGGGCCTCACTTTCCAATTCCCCCTCCCAGAAGAACCGACAGAGCAAGGGAGGGAGAGAAGGAGGGCAGACAGAAAGAGAGAGAACCGTTTAGATAAAGAACATTCAGCTCTCTCATCTCTCACTGCTGTAAAATAACAGAATGAATATTCTCCTTCATAATGTTGGGCTGACTCAAAGACTAGAGGCCAACATGCCACCATTATCAGTCAGTCACCATCCTCATACCGTGTTCAGTAAAAATGGGATATTTAGCTGCTGCATCATCTCCAGGTACAGCCATACCAATGACTCCATGGGTGTGACTGTGGCTCTGCACTGCATGTAAAGAAAATTGAAGTGGGTGCCATGCTTTAATCACATGGAATCCTTAACAATTTCACTTGATTGCATTCACCATGACCCTATTTGGGCCCATCAGGAACCCATCCCACTGCTGTGCTATAGGCCCTATGTGAATAGCTGGATAAAGCAGGCTGGGTGGGAGGACAGGGGCGTTGATTCAGTGCAGCTACTTTACCACCAAAACCTCAAACAGGATGTGAGACTGCTGGAGCCCCAGAGTCCTGTCTGCTCTCACATGCAGGCCTGGACATCAGCGTCCTGTGAAAAGCTCTCTCTCCCTCACGCCATATCTCCCTCTCTCATCCCCCTCTCCCTCGGAGCAGAACATTCTGGGCCATGTGGAATTGATATTAAAGATTCTGATTCAGTGGGTCGTCTGGCGGTGGACCTGGAATGTGACATATAGAATCTAATCTGTGTCGCAGATCTGACAGCTGCCTGGCAGGCTGCACACTTCCGAATAACAAAGCGGATACCTGTTTGGACGGACGATGAATCCCAGTTCCTTGCAAACTCCGACGACTCGCCTTCTTCTACCGCTAGAGAGAGGGGGAGAGAGAGAAGAAGGAGAGAAAGACAAAAGAGAGGGATGCTTAGAAATACATACAGTATCTGTAGGACTACTTCGTTTTGTTGGTTTATCTAAATCTACATGACAATGCCATAAAAACACAAAAAGGTAGACCTCAAAATAAGTGTTCAATCATTCATTAGCTGGGTGGTTGGGTGGGAGAAAACATCAAAAGGTCCCCTCCCTGTCTGTCTGGTCTGTCTACCCTGAGTGACTGGGAATGTGGTCTCCTTGTTTTGTTTTGATGTCCTAATTTCAGAGGTGTGAGATATGCAACAACAGCAACCAGATCAGAACAGGAAGGTGTGATGAAGGTTTTCCTGGGCACTGCAGAGGAAGGAAGTGCCGCTGGCACACAAACAGGAAATGGCAGTAGTCAGGACACAATGAGGACCCCCTCCCTCCCTCCTTCCCCTCAACCCCATGGCCATGGGTATGGGCCAACAACAGTCTAGTAGAAGCCACGAAAACAACCTGACATGAATCACAACTGTTCTCTTTATTAGGGAGAGGAGGTCAAACAAATCCCAGGGCTAGTACGTAGACAGTTGTTTTGTTAATGTGTGAATTCCCCACCTAAGTTTAAATAAAGTTGAGGAAAAATAAAAAGCTTATTCCACACCAAAATACTAACAGACCCATTCCAGAACAAATAACACCCTCCTCTTAGTGGTATTACTGTGCAGATTGGACCATGCAGTGGCCAGTGGCCAGTACATTTTCCCATCATGCTCTTGGTCTGTCCAGGCAGAACTCAGCAGGGTGGTCAGAGTGGACTCCTCACCAGACCAGTAACACATTTCATATTCCCCGCCAAGGGCAACAGACACTGTTTTCCATTCTTCAACCATCCCATGTTCATTTCATGAGTGCGATCCAGATATCCAGAGCTGGGACCAGTGTGTCGGGCCAGACTCCAAGAGGACTGGCCTTGTTGCTGATGGCTTAGAGCTAAAAACCCAACAGGCTCCCAAGCCCCTGGAAGACTAGGGTCAACTCTGGTCCTGCCCCATAACATCTCTCACTATTCCTCTCTATTTCTCTTTCTCTTCCCTGAGCTAGCCAGGACTCTGTCGAGAGAGAGTCTGAGCTGCCAAATGGCAGCGCTTCAGCTTGAGCAGTGTCTCTCAGTAGTACCTTTTCACCATTCATAGAGTATTCCCATAGTACAGAAGACTCAGAGTTACCTCTCTCTGGGTGTTTCTGAGGAGAGATCACTCTTCAGGCGTGTTTGGGGGAAACTGTGGGCTGGATCTGGACCAAGGTCCCATTAGGACTGTAGTATGTACGGGCCCAGCCTGCTCTTAGATCCTCCTAGAGGATATTTACTGAACTCCAGGTGTTGTCTGCAGCCCATGGCTCATATATCAGGTGCTCAGGAGGGATTCAAGGCACTATTTGGACCGTCATATACAGGAATTACACTATTTGGGGGAAAAAAATACAATTTGTAACGCCCAATGAGGCATTTTCTTAGGAACGAGGACACAGTCTAAACCCCACTGTGTCATAACACATGCTAGATCCAATACAAACGGCGGTCAAAGTCTACAGTCAGTTGATTTTCTTTAAATAGGTCTAGCCTGCAGTGGACCTGTTCATTCCTAAAGACACTGCTTTCCCAGCGGAGGAGGAAAAGCACTAAATTACACCCAATCAGGGCTCCACTCATCCTCCATTTAGCGCTTCATTAGAGGGGGAATATTAAAGTGTAGTCAGGCAGAGAGGAGAGCAGAGCTGGGTAGAGGAGCTGAGATGGTTCATTTTACAAAACACAACTACCCAGTACTACTGCACTCAGCTAACCTGCAAGCAACAGCACACAGCAACCCCATCCACACACAACAGTACACACAGCTCCCCAGCCAAAACAAGTGAAGCTCGGGACACTACCAGACCCCAGCCTCCCACACAGAGCTATAGTGCACTGGGTGTAATGCAGAAAAACCATCCATCTCTGATGGAAGCAGACAGGATCATTACCGGCTTTAAAAACCTCATTTAGAGATTGTGGAGATTACAGACACCTATTGATCGGTCTGGGCCTTCCTGGAATGATTTATCTCCAAATGTTGCTAAATTATTTTTTTCTAACCTTTATTTAGATTCCATTTCACTACATTTAAGAATGCAGAAGGCAATCATTGGGATAGAGTTCAGAGGCAATGCAGAAGCTCACACTATACACTGAACCATACACCGTCTTGTTGCTATGGAGAGGCAAGGTAAGGGACGGGGAAAAGGAGGGGAATGCCAGTGCTGACGGGCCGGGGTTTGGGGCTTGGCCCTTGAGATGTGGACACAGGACGGGATACAGATGTTTCCCGGAGAGATTGGTCTGCGGGTGAGACCTAGCCCACATGACCAGAAACATACTCTGAAAAGAGCCAGTGGAGGATAGAGACAGACCTCACACCACGATCACCAGGCAGCCAGCCTCACACCACGATCACCAGGCAGCCAGCCTCACACCACGATCACCAGGCAGCCAGCCTCACACCACGATCACCAGGCAGCCAAACAAAGCAAGAGAAACAGACAGAAAGAAAAAGAGAATGGGGAGATAAAGATAATGATCATTAGAAAGAGATAAAAACACAATTCTAATAAAAGCATGACCGTGGGGAATTGCTCGTCTTCATTAGCAAAGAGGATTTATTTATTTATTTTCAGAGATGTCCTCCCCCTGCCTGCGTCCCATGCGCACCGAGCACTGTTCATGTAAACCCTGAAGCCAGCAGGAGGTAGAGAGAGTGGGAGGGTAGTGGAGGGGGAGACTGCTAGACAGAGGCAGAGAGAGTGGGACGACGTAGCAGAGAGAGAATGTAAGGTAGGGGAAGTATATGCACAGTACTACTTTATATACAGTAGGTCCGTCTCCTCTTTTTAAATTCCCTCAGAAGCTCTGTGACGTCATCATTAACATACAGTAAAACAGCCCTGTGAGAGGAACAGGTGGTCTAATGAATCCAACGTAAGTTACCTTGGATACCCTCTTTTTCCTACTTACACTGACCAGCCTTTGCCAAAACACACACCGGGGCGGTGAGAGAAATGGGAAACTGATACCTATAACTCAACAACCAGAATGGGATCCTCGTTTGCCCTCCTCCCCTCCCAGTCCACACACCACTGAGGTGTGGTTCAGCCCCTCTTTCACAAACTGGGACCATTTCCGCAAATCATAACCTTAGTTACAGACTGGGTTTACTCCGTTTTGGTGTTCCTCCCTGACCGTTCCACTATAACAGTCCCCTACCATCTCTTAACACCTGTCAGTATTATACTGAGAGTAAGTGAGACAGGTAGAAAAGGGTTAACTAAATACTTGCATGTTAACCACAGTATCTGAGCTGGGTAGAGAGTGGTTAACAACTCCTAGCTCCCAGAGTGAGCACACTGTGTCTAGCAGCATCGCAGGGGCAGGCTCCTCTCCTACTTCCTCTTTAAACTATTATTTAGGAGATTGAAAAAACAAAGCTCCACCCACACACACAAACACACCCACCCAATCCTTGACACAATTTATTTCTATATTAATGAAATTCCTCTGTTAATTGCTGCTCTGGCAGTGGGAGCACGTGCTGCTATTTGCATTTCTGGGCCCTGTTAAGCTGCAACATCATGACACACCAGCGAATGTAGCTGGGATAGCGTTGCTGTCGGCAACACAGCAATCAGCGTCGCAGCGAATGGCACGAGGGTAGAGATCAAACGAGACCACTCTCGACGACCTCACAAACAGCGAGCGTGAATTTACCCGACAAAAAGCCCCTGTGCCCATAAGGGGGATGGGAGAACAGCGCTGTGTTCCAAATGTGCCCTTTCTAAACAAGCCCTTTTATTTATGCAAGGAATGGTGCGTGTGCTCCTCCACAGAACGCAAACAAGGTGCGTGGGACCTCAGAGCACACTGACCCCCGATCAGACAAAGAGCCTACCTCACTACCTCATTCAACCCCAAACACACACAAACAACTGTGCTCCGGTCTACCCCAGGGAGGGCCTTGCATTGACAAAGAGACTGCTCAGGTACAGGCAGTAAAGACAGCCTGAGTCTGCAGCCATGTCTTAGACCAGCGTTTCCCAAACTCTGTTCTCGGACCCAAAGCGGTGCATGTTTCGGTTTTTACCCTAACACTACACAGCCGATTAAAATGGTCAAAGCTCGACCAAAAACGTGCACCCCTTGGCGTCCGAGGACAGAGTTTGGGAAACGCTGGACTAGACATTCTGTTAATACACTGTAGAACACAGGGCTAGTGCTAGACACGTATAGAAAGAAAGGATAGAGAGACGAACGGCTGCTACTTTATGCAGATTGGATAATGAACACTAACAGAAGTACATGTAAATGAGTGTGTGAGTGAGAGAGCTCTGCAGACCGAACCAGAGAGCGGTCTCACCTGGGCCCAGCTCCACTGCAGCCGTCTGCAGGAGAGGTAGACACAGAATACGTAATGTGTGCGGAGCCGCTCCCCTGGCCAGGAGGGGCGGGCTGCACAGTCCTGCTGCTGGCCCCCGGCCATTCTGTCTGATTAAGTCTTCTACACTTAAGGGATAAAACCTTGCTCTCCCTATCTCCCACTGGAAGCCATTAGCAGCCCCCTATTTGCAGGTCCATGAGTGTGTGTGTGTGTGTCTGTGTTGTATAGAGCACGTGTGATTGTATGAATTTTTAAATGCATCCGATAGTGTGTGTGAGTGTACAGGCCTGTGTGTGTATGTACTAGAGTGTGTGTGTATACTAGAGTGTGTGTATGCATTTCTTTAAGAACAAAACTGCAACCCTACACCCTGGGAGCCTACCCAGCAGGCAGCAGCAGTTTGTTACAGACCAGAGCCCCATTAGAGCCCTGCTAGAGCCTGAGCTAGACCCCTTCATTAACATCAACTCTCACTGGATCCACAGGCCCATCGCCTCAGCCCTGCACCCTCCCATACCCCCTGACCACAACACCCACTACACTGCATCACCCTGCACCCTCCCATACCCCTGACCACAACACCCACTACACTGCATCACCCTGCACCCTCCCATACCCCCTGACCACAACACCCACTACACTGCATCACCCTGCACCCTCCCATACCCCCTGACCACAACACCCACTACACTGAATCACCCTGCACCCTCCCATACCCCCTGACCACAACACCCTGCACCTTCCCATACCCCCTTACCACAACACCCACTACATCACCCTGCACCCTCCCATACCGCTTTACCACAACACCCACCAAACTGCATCACCCTTCACCCTCCCATACCCCCTTACCACAACACCCACTACTCGGCATCACCTAGCACCCTCCCATACCCCCTTACCACAACACCCACTACACTGCATCACCCTGCACCCTCCCATACCCCCTGACCACAACATCACCCTGCACCCTCCCATACCCCCTTACCACAACATCACCCTGCACCTTCCCATACCCCCTTACCACAACATCACCCTGCACCCTCCCATACCCATTTACCACAACACCCACCAAACTGCATCACCCTTCACCCTCCCATACCCCCTTACCACAACACCCACTACATCACCCTGCACCCTCCCATACCCATTTACCACAACACCCACCAAACTGCATCACCCTGCACCCTCCCATACCCCCTTACCACAACATCTCCCTGCACCCTCCCATACCCCCTTACCACAACACCCACTACCTCACCCTGCACCCTCCCATACCCCCTTATGGGAGGGTGCACTACATCACCCTGCACTCTCCCATACCCCCTTACCACATCACCCTGCACCCTCCCATACCCCCTTACCACACACCCACTACACTGCATCACCCGGCACCCCACCACACACCCTGCAACCCCCATAACACACACCCACTACACTGCATCGCGTCAAGCAGCAATGACGCAGTCCGCAGCCAGACACACAATCAGGCCTCGTGTACACAGAGCAACACACACACACCGTACCTGAATTATGGCTGTTTGATCTCGGCACATAAGATTATCTCTTTACACAGTTTTAGATCTCTATAAATGTATAAAACAGACAGAGAGAAGAGAACACATCCCTCATCTCATCCTTACATAAAC
Source organism: Brachymystax lenok tsinlingensis (assembly GCA_030435695.1). Lineage (NCBI taxonomy): Eukaryota > Metazoa > Chordata > Actinopteri > Salmoniformes > Salmonidae > Brachymystax > Brachymystax lenok. The sequence goes on along the minus strand of CM059818.1, from coordinate 22,961,941 downwards.
ATGAAAGAGGTGAAATCATTACAACACTCCAGCGTGCTACTTCCTAGTTCTATTAGCCATGTACAACTGGAGCTGTGGGCTACTTCCTAGTTCTATTAGCCAGGGACAACTGGAGCTGTGGGCTACTTCCTAGTTCTATTAGCCAGGGACAACTGGAGCTGTGGGCTACTTCCTAGTTCTATTAGCCAGGGACAACTGGAGCTGTTCTCTTTTAGAATCCTTTGGGTGTTCACTTCTCTCCAACTCTCATACTCTACAGGGTCACACTGATAGCATGCATCCTGAACAAACCCCAGACAGACTGAACAGTAACATATATGGGCTGCCTGACTATTTGGAATGACGGAGTACTGTCCTTTTTACTGATGGTGCACTTGTCTCTTTTCAAGCCAAATGGTCCTCTATGACCACACAGACACACCTCTGAGCTACAGGTACAGCCAATGGCTTTTACATAAACACAGCAGAGGGAAAGACAAAGAGTCTTGGGTTTCAAGATAATTAATAAAAGATAAAAGCCTGGCTTGTTCTGCATGGCTTAATGGATTTTAATAGCTGGGAGAATGATGGGGACACACACAGTGCAGTCTGCATGTGATGGACCAAACCCCCCCCTAGGGAGCAAGCAATACTACTGCCGACACCCATCTCCTCACACACACAGCCCTGCTCACATGATCTGACACTCTCTCTCTCTCACACACATTCACTCAGAAACTCATCCACTCGGTCTGTCTCATTCTCTCATATACATTCATACATACGAACACAGTTGGGGATTAGGGCTTGGTGCTAGACCGTGTTCACTCTTGCGGCTCACTACATCGAGCGCAAACACACAAAGACACGCGACAGGAATACAAGAGGATTTCTCTGCCAGTGAAGAGAGCTGAACATCATTGTAGTCCTGACTAGAAGGCCAGCAACCAGGGCCGTCTGCAGCTAGACACACTGACTGGCACGTTGGGACTAACACAGGGGAGGACTAAACCAACTCACCACTAACAGCACGACAACAACAACAACATAGTCATAACTGAGAAAACAGCAAGCCATTAAAAACAAATATTTATACAGCTTTAGTCATACATCAAAGTGATGGAAGTGTAGAGCGGAGTGCTGCAGTCAATCTGCATCTCTATCTGCCCTGTCCTCACCCCCACTGCAGCTAAAGCTTCACCACAAGGCATGCAGGGCCCCATTGTCTGACCTGCCGTTCCCCACCAAACCATAATCAAACGACAATGTGGGCACAATGGCAGGGATGGCAATTCCCAGGGTGCTCCTCTGCCCTAGCTGTGTTCACAGAGGAAGTGTGGACAGAGGGGGCTGAGAGGGGCCTGCAGGGGCTCTTATCACTGCACCGGGTCACTCTGGCCAATCACACACTGGCTACAGGCCCAGGAGGGCGGGGGCCTGGAATTTCCTGCTGGACAGGACACAGGCACATAGATCCAACCCCCCCTTCCAACCCCCACCCCACCTCCTCCCCCTCGGATCCTGGGGGTCTCTCCCATTGGCTGGCTGCAGTGTCCCTCTGGTCGCCGCCGCTCCACCACTGGCCAAGCGTGATGCCAATCTGCAGCCCAAGCCATCCCCCGGGGAACTCTAACTTCAATGGTCTGTCCTCCAAGCCACCACCATGGGACAGCGACAGAAGCTGATTAACCAAATACTTTTATCAGCACTGAAACCGCTCTGCCGCACAAAACAGCCTTAAAAACACAAACCACCACCACTGGCCAGAAAAGCACAAATGGGTAAAGGGGGAAAACAGCAGAGAGCTTAGATGGCACAGAGAAAAAAAACAAAGCTTGACAGGGCCCACAGCTCTGCCTCCCTCACTGAGGGCATTGCTGCTCCAAAATACTGTCGAGCCGTCCAGCCGCCCCTCGCTAGCCCCCTCCTGTAACCAAACACCCCCTCTCACCCCCGCCTCTACAGGAGCATGGGTTTAGAGGCTGGAGAATGCTGGAGGACTAGAGGACAAGCGAGAATGGAGAGAGCGAGGAAGGGAGGATAGGGGTGGAAGAGCAGAGAACGGAGGATAGGAGTGTGGGTGGATGACTAGCAGCAGTCGTGGGTTTTCAGGTTCAGTCTTCTCAGGCAGCTCTTGGCTGATGCCCTGGGGAGAACTTGGCTAGTCTGAGCCAAGCAGAGCTCTGTGAAGCACACACCGTCTCCCTGGCTTGATCACTCACTCTCTCTTTCTCTTGCCTGGAGCATCCAAGCAGCAGCACCCACGCCAAAACTCAGCCTTAGCCCCAGCTCTACAACCAGAGGAGCACTGGCAGAACCAACCCCAGACACAACCACCAGATAAAGGCCTTTTCTTTTTGGAGCGAGTCAATGGAGGAGCAGAATGCCTGACTGGTGTATTACATTCCACCACAAAGCGGAGTTCCACAGCAGAACAGGACCCACCTGGCTGGTCTCCAACCAACACCAGCAGAACAGGACCCACCTGGCTGGTCTCCAACCAACACCAGCAGAACAGGACCCACCTGGCTGGTCTCCAACCAACACCAGCAGAACAGGACTCCACCTGGCTGGTCTCCAACCAACACCAGCAGAACAGGACCCACCTGGCTGGTCTCCAACCAACACCAGCAGAACAGGACCCACCTGGCTGGTCTCCAACCAACACCAGCAGAACAGGACCCACCTGGCTGGTCTCCAACCAACACCAGCAGAACAGGACCCACCTGGCTGGTCTCCAACCAACACCAGCAGAACAGGACCCACCTGGCTGGTCTCCAACCAACACCAGCAGAACAGGACCCACCTGGCTGGTCTCCAACCAACACCAGCAGAACAGGACCCACCTGGCTGGTCTCCAACCAACACCAGCAGAACAGGACCCACCTGGCTGGTCTCCAACCAACACCAGCAGAACAGGACCCACCTGGCTGGTCTCCAACCAACACCAGCAGAACAGGACCCACCTGGCTGGTCTCCAACCAACACCAGCAGAACAGGACCCACCTGGCTGGTCTCCAACCAACACCAGCAGAACAGGACCCACCTGGCTGGTCTCCAACCAACACCAGCAGAACAGGACCCACCTGGCTGGTCTCCAACCAACACCAGCAGAACAGGACCCACCTGGCTGGTCTCCAACCAACACCAGCAGAACAGGACCCACCTGGCTGGTCTCCAACCAACACCAGCAGAACAGGACCCACCTGGCTGGTCTCCAACCAACACCAGCAGAACAGGACCCACCTGGCTGGTCTCCAACCAACACCAGCAGAACAGGACCCACCTGGCTGGTCTCCAACCAACACCAGCAGAACAGGACCCACCTGGCTGGTCTCCAACCAACACCAGCAGAACAGGACCCACCTGGCTGGTCTCCAACCAACACCAGCAGAACAGGACCCACCTGGCTGGTCTCCAACCAACACCAGCAGAACAGGACCCACCTGGCTGGTCTCCAACCAACACCAGCAGAACAGGACCCACCTGGCTGGTCTCCAACCAACACCAGAGCAGCAGAGATGAGGGGTGTCAGGTGTTGAAGGCTCTGATCACTCTCTTTGGCCTGGATCAAACAGACACACACAGACACACACGCACTGAAGACGTTCTGTTCGAACACAGTCTTAAATCAGGGTCAAGTAAGAGCTGGGACACTGGTGACTCAGTGGAAGGGAGAAAAGGTAAATGGAAGACAGTTTCCTTTAGATAGGCCAATTCTGTTTACACTCATAGGATAGGTCCCGTGTCTTCACAAAGCTGTGGTTTTATCACACACACACACCTCCTCCCCTTTGTACACGTCACACTCCTGACTGTGCTGTGTTTCTCGCTCTTGTCGTCAGCAGGCATTTCCTGAAGAAAGCCCTGGGTGCTGTGTCAACTCTCCCCATTCCCTTTGATTATGCACCGTCTGCGCCTGCCTGTTCTACCTTTGTCTCAGGGAGCTAAGGAATCCACACACTCAGCTTCAGAAACAGCGCCAAGAGCTTATCAGTCGACAACAAATCCACCCTTCTCAACACCAAGAGAAACACTCACTTTATATGTATACACACACACACACACACACACACACACACACACACCTGTCTCCACTATGTTAGAGAGCAGACAACACAGTGGAAGATTAAAGGGCTTCTCAGATCTCCAATGTGGTTTTTCATCCTTCTCAACTGTCAGAGCAGAGGGGGAAATGATTTCAATATACCTCCAGCTTGTACATAAAACACCAGAGAGAGGAAGAGAAAGAATGTAGGAGGGAGGGAGGGAACGGGGGATAGAAAAGAGGAATAGGAACATTCGTGAAGAGAAAAGCAGACATGATTAAATCACAAGGGCTGCCTCCCGCTGTCATTGAGTGTGACACAGGTTCACAACGGAACACACTGGGGGGGCGACGAGGTAATCACGTTCCAAACGCTCCGCTATGATGCCATCAAAAGGGGACGGGACAGACTTCTATCCCTCCTCCCCACCCTAAAATGCCAGCATTTGACTGGTGACCTAGGAGGAGGAAGGCCTCTCTGGATTAGAGACCCTCAGGAGACCCTCCAGGAATAGAAGTGCTGCACAGAGCTACACCACCACTGTACCCAACTCACAGCCGCATGTACAGATAGAGACCCGCTCATATAGACATGCACAGAGACAGGGAGAGATATACACATGCAGACAGACACATTCACATGTACAGGGGAAACACAGCCACACAGGGAGACACACATAGATGCAGAGACACAGGCACACATGCACTTAGGCTGCGTTTACACAGGCAGCCTAATTCTGATCTTTTTACACCTATTGGTATTTTGACCAATCAGATCAGCTCTTTATTTTATAAATGTGCAAAATATCAGAATTGGGCTGCCTGTGTAAACGCAGCCTTAGGGAGGTACACACATATTCACCGATCCAGACACACACACACACTGACAATGGCATCAACTCAAAGAGGATCCGGGGCAGCTTGGGAGAGAGAGAGAGGCAGAATGGGGACCCTTAATTGCCTTACCCTGTAGTACAGTCTGGGGAGTGCTTTTTGACTTGAGATTCCAATTTCACACTAAGGCATTATTTAGTTTGATACAGACTTGATTAGGCATTACAGCAGGCCCCTTTTTCTGGAGGAGCTTTGTGGCTCTCAAATCACTGGAGGAGAGATTAACTCTGCAGTCACGCTCCTTCTGAGACACACAGCCTCACACTGCCTCACACAGCCTCACACAGCCTGCCGCCTGTCTGCTTGGTGCGGCAGGGGAGGGTTCCTCTTATCCCAAACACTAACACATTCAACTTTTACTAGTCACCAGTCAGTCTCCTCAATCACTGCCACTAACTTTAGTAGAGCCTTATAAAATCTGTTTTGTTTGTCAACTGCGCACCAGTTGACAAACCATATTGCAGTTTGCAAAACAAATGGCCACTGGATTGGTGCAAATAATCATGATATCATTCTGCCAGGTACATAAGGCAACTTTGTAGTTAACATTTAATTGAGAAGGTTTTTGGTAACCTTTCCATCTACCAGAAGACGGTTGTCATGAGATTCGCATCATCGTTAGGTGGTAGACAAACACATACAGGGGAAAACTCTTCAGAAGGTTTAAGGAAAGTACAAATCACTGATGCATTTTGTTAATGTCTTACAATAATCTTGGACAAATTTATGCATTTTCTAATAAATTCAATACATTTAGTTGATTTCCTACTGTTGAATTCCGTTTTAATGTCTGGACACCGTGAGTCCCACTATAGCCAGACGGACCGTGCTGAGAAAGGGAACATTTTACAGATGAAGTTGAGGTGAAGATGCATGACCATGGAAACCCCTAATAGCTTCCAACTAGTCCTTCAGTGTTGAAGCTGAGCAGGGCATTACCACGGACATGGTGATGCAGGGCACCACCCTAATCCAGCCTCCTCTGCCCTCCCACCTCCCAATGTATGTTCGGGGAAGAGGAGAGGATAGTCCCTGGACCTCACATCAACACGGCTGGACCAGGGCTAGACTCTACATTTTTAAAGCAGAGATCCATGGACCAACACAGGGGCCCAACAGAACACAGCAATATCCTCTCACCCTCACTCCTATTCTCTTTCTGCAGACTCTCACGCTGTCTCTCAGCCCCTGTTTGATGGTGACATAAAGGATTCATTACTGATTTTATATATTTTTTAAGACTTTTCTTCTTTTTCAACTCCTTCACACACACACACACACACACACACACCTACCTTTGCGTAGTCTGAGTGATGGAGTCAAAAGCCTCAGACGGTAGTCTACTCAGACCATGTTGCCCTTAGAGTGGCACTCACAGACAGAGATGGATTCAGTGGACAATGTTGGACAGCTAGACTACTTTTCTTGTTGTTTGGCTGGTGGATCGGCAATCCTCATTAAACTACAAGCTAAACTTCCTTCTGGAAAGACTACTTCTTAAAGACAAACACATCTCAATCTCTTCTTTCTCTACCTCTCTCACACATCTGCACCTCGTTCCCACAACCACCTCTATTCTCCAGTGGCTTCCAGTCACTCATGGCAATGGAGGTAGAACAATACAGAGCTGTGACTGGGAGCTGGGAGCAGAGGCCTTCCTTCTCATCTTCACACATCTCAACATATGGACTCAAGCCCTCCCTGTTTCCGGCCATCAACGCATCAATTAACACGCACCCTAATTCTAACCCTTACACCTGAGCCTAACAACCAACAAAAGGTCCCCACTTGACAGAATTTTCCTTGTTTTACTATCCTTGTGAGGACTTCTGGTCCCCACATGGATAGTAAAACCAAAAACATACACACAAAACTTCCCTAATTTAGTTTCATTTGAACTTCAATAGGAAAATTACAAGAAGTGTGAGAAAGGAGGGAGACATTGAAGGGGGGACTTTTCACCCTCTCTCTCATGGGAACACTATCTGTAAGTAGCTCACCATCCAACAATGTGTGTGTGAAGTGAAAATGCACCACGGATTAACAGCAAATGAAAACATGTCAGATGTATGCATGCTTTGTAAATGTCATTTTTGCACTGAAATCGAGAGCGACTTTAATAGTGTCTTCCCCCCTCCTCACCCTGCTCTTTGCAAGGCATATTATTCTGGCCTCTGTAGGGGGTGCTCGCCTTTTGACAGAGGAATTGAATTAAAATAAATCAGAAAAACACAAGTGACTTCATAATCAAGGACTAGCCATTCTCCGAGGTTGCGAGGCCAGCATAAAGGAAGGCTACAATAAGGGCTAATTCTGTCTGAGCTAAATACTAATATGTGATGCGAGGTTCTAGGCAAGTGTCTAGCCCTGGGATAGAGAGAGGCTGCTTCACAGCTTAAATCAATTTGGAGATGACATTGCAAGCTGTATCAAGGCTCTATACTGCAAAACACAGAGCAGTGCTTTTCTCAAAACACAAATCTCCTTAGTATCCTATTGATGCTCAAAAGCCTAGGCACAATTGCAGATGGGCATATTTTTTGACGATATTATGTATCGTTTTAACAATATCGCAATATTATTTTGCGCTAGCCGCACCAACACTCCAGTATTTTTCATTCATCTTCTTTTAAAATATGGAGCCAATTTGTTTTCAGCACTTTTATTTCCATGACTGATCAAAACTCGTTTGCTCTTGTCCTGCAGCAGACATATGGAGAGCAATATGTTCGGAACATCGAACTGCAATAAAATCATAGTATCGAATCACAATACATATAGAATCGTGAGAATATAATTCTCACACCTAAATATCATGATAATGTCATATCGTGAGGTCTCTGGCAATTCCTAGCCCTACTTTTAACCACGACTTTATTCGGGTTATACAATAAAGTCTGTGGCATTGTGCTTCTGTTTAAAAAACATTTTAACAATATTCTCGTCCAAATTTTTCAGCATTTATTTATCTGTATTTGTATTATTTTTACTGCTCTGGGGTTATAATTATTGCTTGGATAACCTTATTTACTATTATGTATTGATTTCTTTTTCAGTCTGAGCAGAACGCCGGAAGAATTATTACTGAATTATCACAGTGGATTATTGTAATGTTTGATTATGGGTTAATTAATCCAGTAAAGGATGGCTTGCCAACTGACGATTTGACACAAATATAAAATGTAATTCATTCATGTAAAATACTTTTCTAATCATTACTAAAATATAATAATATAGGTAATTACCATTTCACACAAGGATGAAGTGGGAGTTCTGTGTTCTCATCTTCTTCCTGAATGTACTTGATGTTTAGTGATTCAAAGAGCTATTTAATAACCCAACACAGTGAATGTATACACACAGCCCAGGGCACTCAATCCATTGGAGTAATTTCTCTCTGTTTTTAACTCCACATGTTTTTCAGAGGAAAGTTTCCAGGCGCAGTGGAATCAATAGGTTGAGCAGAAGGAATCTATTGGAGGATTTTTCCTGGTGCGTGGGCACAGTCAGTCTCCCATCTCCCACCCAGGACTGTTCCAGATGCCTCCCCCTGCAGCTCGGAGACCCATACTAGCCCTGGAAGGAGCCCAGGACCCAAGCAGGATCCATTATCCAGGGCCTGGCCAGCAGGAGGCCTAGCAACCCCTGGCAAGAGGTAAAAATCTAATCCAATTTATTTGTCACAAGCATGGTAAACAACAGGTGTGGACTACCAGTGAAATGCTTACTTACGGGTCCTTCCCAACAATGCAGAGAGAAAGAAAGGAGAAATAATAGAAAAGTAAAACACGTAATACACAAGGCAGGCTGCAGGGGTCAGCAGGGGTCAACACAGGACCAAAGCTCTTCATTAATGACTTCAGCATCAGGCCCTCTCCTCTCCCCTCCCCAACAACCACCCTTTAATCATCAGAGCTGGGACGAGGAGCCTTCCAAGCGAGAAGCTTCTCAATAAATATATGCATCAGCCAGGTGTGGCGAAGGTGCTTAATTGCCCCCTTTGCTTATGTTTAATGTACAGCCTACGGAGAAACTGTGGGGTCGAGGAGCAGCTGCCTAGAGAAAGGAAGCATGAACACAGCCCCACGGACATCATGGCGCGCCAAGGAGACAGAGGAGATGAGAGGAGAGCAGGAGGAAGAGAGGTGACGAAGATGTGAAGGGTTGAAAGTAGGATGAAACTGAACAGGAAGAAATAAAGGGGGAAATGAACATGAAGATCTCTGCCTACGCTGTTGGACCAGACAAACAGCACTTCTGCTAGTGCTGATTTGGCTCTTGTAGCTATCCTCCAGAAGGTTCATGGTTCTGGCCTTTTCTCTCGGAGGTCAAAGCAGAGCTGGGTCACAGCCCTCTGCCCACACTGGAGAGACTCCACTGACATTTACACACAAAACCCATTAACATACTCACTCACAGGCTCACAAAGGGCTGCGCTTGACATATCCCATTTACGGAGCCTGCACCGTGCTCAGGCGTTTAGGCTGGTTAACTCTGGGTGTCTGCCACAGATCAGCCTGGTTCAACATCAAACAACAGGTGGGCCATTCCAAACGCCCTCAGGTTAACAATGCACAATATTCCACTGTTCTAAAAAAATAAATAAAACAGCACACGACAGTGAAACAAAATAACAAATCCTACATCTACTCCCACACTTGACTTGTAGGGTAGAGGGGGTATTGGCCGTTCTGAGGCTACGGTCCTGTACACATCATTTGCACAGGGAGGAGCAGATTAAGAACCAAACTTTCTGAAAGCATTGTTCCAATACATTTGAATCTGCCCAACGCAGCAGCACAATCAGAGTTTGAGAGCGAGGGACCTAGGAGAGGACAGACTCCACAGGGAGGTACTGGTGGGGGAGCTGTGGTTGGCAGGCCGGAGGGGTAGAGGGGGGTTCAGAGGAGAGGGAACCAACCACACAAACATAATTAATAGCAAAAGTCACCCCGGCGTCGCTGGCTCTTTAGAAAGGAAGCGCGGAGCGGAGAGGGTCCTGAGCGGGCAGTGGTTACGACCCAGTAAGTCTAGAGCGCTGATAAACCCTGGTGCTAAGCCGGTACAATGGCACAGCCTACGACTGAGCGCTTCCATTAAGACAGATCCTTCCATACACACTAGCAGGCAGGCTGCTGATAAGGAGTTGTCATTGGCAGACACACTGGCCGCAAGGGAGCTCACCCTGCCTGGGCACACACATCTCCACACCAGTAGGGACCGCTGTAGAGCAAGACTACTCTACACTACAGGAAGGAAGTTCCTTCCTGTAGAGCATCTTGACTGGCTGCATCACCGCTTGGTATGGCAGCTGCTTGGCATCCTACCGGAAGGCGCTACAGAGGGTAGTGCATACGGCCCAGTACATCACTGCTGCCACCCAAGTCATAGACTGTTCACTCTGCTACTGCACGGCAAGTACTGGTGCGCCAAAGTCTGTGACCAAAAGGCACCTGAACAGATTCTACCCCCAAGCCATAAGACTAGTGAACAGTTAATCAAAATGGCCACCGGACTATTTACATTGAACCCCTTTTTTATGATTTGTTTTTATTTTATCTTAATTGTTTTGAGTCCATTGCACTGGCTATATGCACAGTACACTAACACTCCAACACCCACACACTAACACTCCGACACCCACACACTAATACTACACTAACACTCCGACACCCACACTAACACTCCAACACCCACACACTAATACTACACTAACACTCCGACACCCACATACTAATACTACACTAACACTCCAACACCCACACACTCCGACACCCACACACTAATTCTACACTAACACTCCGACACCCACACACTAATACTACACTAACACTCCGACACCCACACACTAATACTACACTAACACTCCGACACCCACACACTAACACTCCGACACCCACACACTAACACTCCGACACCCACACACTAACACTCCGACACCCACACACTAACACTCCGACACCCACACTTTACATACGCTGCTGCTACACTGTTTATTATACGTCCTGATTGCCTAGTCACTATTACCCCTACCCACATGAACATACTGCATTACCTCAACTACCTCGTACCCCTGCACATTGACTCTGTACTGATACTCCTTGTGTATAGCCTCGTTATTGTTTTTATTGTGTTACCATTTCCTTTTTTTATTTAACTGCATTGTTGGGAAAGGGCTCATAAGCATTTCACTGTAAAGTCTACACTGTTGTATTCACCGCGTGTGACCAATAACATTTTATTTTGAAGGAAGGAAGAATCAGATCCATCCCTGACAATATCTTTCAAATAACCGACTGATTCTAAAGCAACGTTTATTATAAGTATCAGACCACTACAAGCAGTTGATTCCATTTCCTATTTCAATGACTCATGTAACTGAAGAGCACTGTACCTTTAAAAAAGCACCCCCTTCCCATCTTGAAAAAGGTGCAAAATCCATAAAATATTGTGCAAACCAATAAGCTCAATATAAAAATAGACTACTGCTGTGGCTGAACAATGACCAATTATTTTTTTGGTCATATCAAAATACAAGACAAAAATCGCTCTCCCTGCTGTGTAGTCAATGAACATTTTACAAAGGCTTAGAAAAATCTATTTCGTGGTTCACCTACCATTAATACAGGGCAAGTCTTCTATACTCACAGACTGAAAAAAGTATTGCTAAAAGACATGTCGTGCCTGCCTGCTGCTAGTAAACACAAAGGCACATAAAAGTATAATATTACTGTGTGTATATAATGTGAAAGAGACAAACCGGACCTTCTCGCTTTATTTTTCCCTCTTAAGCGCGCGCACACGCAGACGAGAACAGACAGGGGAGCAGGCTCTCATCACTCAATCGGCCCTGTGGTATCTCACTTCACTGTTTTATAACAGCCTGTTGACCAATGAAACTTTGGCTGTGCTGCCAAAAGCCTAGGTGACAATAAAAATGCCATTTAATGTTAAAATAGATGGTTTTAGGAAGGCAGAGAGAGGGGTATAGGGATGCCAGGGATATGCTTCACGCACACACTTCCTGAACAACAAATCCACACCAATCCATAACAATATGCAGCAGTAACACTTTCAATAAGATGCTCGCCTGTATATAATTAACAGTGTAACTACTCGAGTACCAGCATTGTTGTTACAGGGTGCTGAATTGCTTTGTAATTGCATAGTAATGGGGCTGAGATTTTGTGTTATAACAAAATACATAAAGAACAATCCCTTTTCCTCTTATAAAACAAAAAAAATGCTCAACTCTATTAATATGAAATTACTGAAGTGCTATGTCACATGTTAATACAATGTTATTACTTAGGTAATTACAGTGTTACTACAAAGGCGTACGAGCAACTGAAGTCTAACCATAATGTAGATTGAGAGGAGATTTAACTGCACAAATAATACAATCAAGTCAACTCTATTACGTCAACATAAAACTGGCACACAAAATAAATATCTAGACCACAGAATCTAGAGAAGAGAGACATTACAATCTCAGCCAGGTGGAGCTAAATAAATAGATTAAGATGTTTGAGTTTTTTACTGCAACTTAGAAACATGTTGAATTGATAGGGGATGCTGGTGTAAACAGTAGTACTGGTGGAATTTGCGTGGAAAGAAGATGGAAAGCAAAGGGGAGGTGGAGCCCTAGACAAGCTTTGTTCCAACGGCTCCTTCTCCCCCATCCCAGGTTAAAGGTCCTATTTGATTTGATTGACTAAACAACACTGTGGAAAATAAATAAGTGCTCTCTCGCTCCCTGGATGTCATGTGCACTCATTCCCGCTTAATGTCCTGTAAATGAAGAGGATTTATTAATGTGTAATTAAGTAATAATCATCACTACATAATGCATGAAATGCTCTTGGGGACGGGGGAGATATGAAACAGAAATACCTCGGCCAGGCACTCTACGCAAAGACACACATTAAAAAGGGATTAATCGGGAGAAATAATATTTTGATAAGAACCGCTCGCTCCCCTCTCCCCCCTCCCCATTAGTAAAACAGCCAATCATAGCTATTAATGTAACCTCAATTAGCCATCTGCAATTAGGATAGAGAATCCCCCCACCACCAACTACTGATGATGATAACAAGGATTGGTGGTTTCCTCAAATCTTTTTCATCATAGCTGGTTGACTGTCTGTGTGTAGCAAAAAAGGAATAAATATAATTCTCAGTGTTGTTTGTCACTTTAATAATGTTTACATACTGCTTTACTCATCTCATATGTATATACTGTATTCTATTCTACTGTATTTTAGTCAATTCCACTCCGACAACGCTCAATCTAATATTTATATATTTCTTAATTCCATTCTTTCACTTTTAGATGTGTGTGTATTCTGGTGAATTGTTAGATACTACTGCACTGTTGGAGCTAGGAACACAAGCATTTCGCTACACCCGCAATAACATCTGCTAAACGTGTATGGGACCAATACAATTTGATTTGAGCATTGGCATTGACAGGCACTCGTAGGAGTTGAGTGAGCAGGTGAGAGACAAGAGGACACGAAAAACACAAATAATCCCTGATGCATGCCCTGTACCACTGATGCTTACTCATAATTTGAGAGTATGCCAGTTAGTGGGAAAGGTGTTGTGGGGAGATAGCAACAGAACATATCTTAGTTACACATAGATCTGGCCTCTGGCTGCTGTGCATCACTGACTAAGCACAAGCTTTGTTTATTTAAAGCCACAAGCTGCCACTGCCAAACACACTCAGGATACAAAACAGTACAAAGACTAGCTTTCTTTATGCAGAGAAATTGGGATTTGTTTTCACATGACATATAGTACATGTACAGGTAACTGACAAAATAAAGGAAACAGCAACAGCGTCATAATAGGGCGTTGTGCCACCACGAGCTGCCAGAACAGCTTCAATGCGGCTTGGCATAGGGTCTACAAGTGTCTGGAATTCTATTGAAGAAACGCAACACCAGTCTACCACAAGAGATTCCATCATTTGATGTTTTGTTGATGTGGTGGAGTACACTGTCTCAGGCACCACTTCAGATTCTCCCATAAGTTTTCAATTGTGTTGAGATCTGGTGATTGACACACACACCACTAGGCACCATTGAGACCCCTCTTGAGATATTTTATTCTAGCCATAGCAGCTGAAATAACAGGCAATTGGGCATTTTTATACATGACCCTAAGCATGATGGGATGTTCATTTCTTAATTGATTCAGGAACCACACCTGTGTGGAAGCACCTGCCTTCAATATACTTTGTATCCCTCATTTACTCAAGTGTTTCCTTTATTTTGGGAGTTACCTGTATATGCCTTGTAGTTAGTTCATCAATATTAGTAATTGTTGAAATAATCAAGTGATCCCTTTCCCACATTCAGCCTATATGTGATAATTTTTAAATGTCTTGCTTTGAACCAGTGTATATTTTAGTAGACACCAAAGGTATCCCGAGAGGTCATGACACCAATCTCTGTTGACTCAGAAACATACCAACCCCTGTGGTCATCAACACAGTTTCAACTTGCCATTAGTCTCGATGAACCATTCACTGCATGTACAGAGAGCACAACTAACAAAAAAGAAAGAAAGAATTAAAACAGTGTAGACGTTATCTTCCAACCTAAATGAACCATTGCATTGTTGCCATCAATTAGAACAAAAAGACACATTGGGGGAGGGGTAATAATTCGGGACCACATGGCCACCCCATTGCCCATCTGGTTTCCACAGAGGCAAAACGAGCCAAATGCCCCTTGCCCGTCCACTTCACTGTAATACCTCAGTATCATCTCTCTCAGTTCACGGATACTGTCCTATTGAATTTGACTATAAAATACAGGTCACCAAGAAAATGGTCCATCAAGTAAAACACAAACCAATGTGCCTATGCTTTAATCATGGCGATGGAAAAACAAGATATGCAAGATGTGGGAATGCATGGGCATAATGCGCGTCATACACAGCAAGGGTAACAATCAATACGCACACCTCCACGATACAGGTGAACAGTAGCTAATGAAACAAACACATTGCAGTCTAGTCAAGTAATAAACGTGGTCACAATTTTAAATCAATGAAGTAATCAACTGACCAGGGAAGACCTGAGTCACTATTGCAACACTACAGAAAGTTGGCTATGTTGGACCGGATAAATTAGGCCTATCTATTATTTCCCCCTCTTTAAATTGTTTAGGATTTTGTTTGACACAAAAATATATATAAATAAATATATGTAATAAAGACAACACAGTGAGGATATTTAATCGTTGAATTTCATAGTAGACTAGGCCAAAAGGTAGTCATGAAATCTTATTGGTCATGCTTCTACTCGAGAGTTTGTCCCCATTAAAACAACTTACCTTTTACGGAGCGCGGTTTGGCCTGTTTTCGTCTAGACATCTCTGGATTGTGAAAGTATTTTCTTCTCGTTTCGATCTCTAATGTTTGGCGAAAACAGTCATATAGATGGATACTTCAGCTGACGTGTTTTTCACTTCTTTGCCTGTTGCAATGCGGCAACTTAAATCTCTGATAGTATCCTATAGTCCAGTTAAAGGGGAGGTGAGTAGCCTATACAATTTGGAGCTGTGGAGAGGCGCTGCGCCCGGATACTCCAGCAATTTAACTTCTTCAGCTGGACTCAACCTGTAGAATTAACGGAATAACTCGTCTTTCTTTCGGAGTCCGTGACGACAGTATATTTTGCTCCTTTACGTTCTTAAACACCTTAGCGATAGCGCGACTTAATCGGTAGAGTCCAAGTTTCAAGAGGCAGCCAACGCCAAAATGACAGCCATGCGGTAACACCTGATCGGGCCGTTAGAAAGGTGCCAATACGTCAAAATATGATGACATTGACTATACAATTCCGTTAAATCAAGCGTTACGTTCTTCTTCTTTTCCTCTTCGTCTTGAGGGTTTGTTGGTGCAGTTCTCGGAATAAGTCTCTTTTTCACCCTAATCTTGCGAACACCGAACCTCCCTTCGTCCGTTATTTTTCAGAAGGTGGCATGGGTAATGCAACCTTACCCAGCATTTTCACCCCTTGGGGATTTGTTTTTAAATCCTTAAATCAGTCAAATGTTTGTAGTATTTAGCCTCTCTCTACCTTTTTCTTTGTCCTGACTCTGGTCTTCCCTCCGCCTCCCGATCCGACTGCTGGCGGGGCTGCAGCGCAGACACACATAATAAAGCCAGGCTTGGCTGGAAATGTAGCCGTGTCCCAGCAGGAGGATGTGAGAGTAGGGTCCCGGCGGGGGAGCGCTCTGATCCCGCAGGGAGCTATGCACAGCCTGGGTTGAACAGACAGAGAGAGCCAACAGCACCAAACCATGGTCAGCCATGGAAACTACAGCTCAACTTGGAGCACGGATCGGGGCCAAAACACGGAGCTTCAAAGAACTCTGCACAGCGCATGAAAAAGACGGAGCGGATTCGGTTTTAGTCCCTAACCATCTTTTATTGTTTAGTCGTGCGCTACTTTCACACTAGGGGTGACGATTGCCAATTAAGTTGAAATGCTTTTTCCAAAAGTCGGTGGTCGTGAAATGCAACCTGATATTTTTACATGCATAGGCCTAATTGTTTATTTTTTATCGTAAATTAGTCTGACTGGATTTTATATAGGCCTATATTGTGCGTAGTGGCTTTCTAAATGCACCTAATACAAATATAAATCGCTGTCATTTAATTATTCAGATGTTTTATGTATTTGAAATAATAGGACTACCAGTGTATTTATGTTGTTTTATCAAAGGGGTCTGGGCCCTCACTCGTGGTAGGCTTAACCCTCGGACATTACCTATTAGAGGGCCATATGATTTCAACACCAACGGAACTCATAATGTCAGGAGTTATGTGTTGGGGCAAACTGCTGAACCGTAACAGTTCAGACTAGGACTACAATTCGTGTACAGAAAAAGGACATGTTGCCAATATGAGCCAGAAAAATATTTAAAATCACATGGTGCTTTGTTATTTTCTCTCCTGCACAGTGTGCTCTTTGACCGAGCTAGAGCTGCCCGAACGTTGTCATGGATAACTTGGTGGGCTCCCTGTCTTGTCCTGCGGGGTGTCCTGCAGATTGAGCCTCTCCCCCCGTCGTGAGACGGAGCGGCCTTTAAAATTGACCCCCGTGGAGGTGGGGGCCCCTCTTGTCTCGTCTGAACTCCCCCTGAAATGAGCGCGCGCCTGGAGACCGTTTTTTAAAGCGCTTGTGGCGTCCCAGAGAGAGGCCGCTGGCACACAAGGATAAAATCTCTCAGCAGTGGTCCCTTATTCTTCGATAAATACAAAGGAGGAAAATAGCCCACATTACAAGCTCCTTAAGGGTCAAGGACAGCCGAGACATGAATGGTTTCTAAAAGTACTATTGTTGAATCACATAGCACGCGATTACACCCTCTGTCATCGTTCGGATTTGGTTTTATAGAGCATCAACCAGCTTTGAATAAGGCAAAAAGACGTGGCTGATATTAATTAAGACAATCTCTGGTCTAGCAGTAACAGTGCAGGGACATATGAATATCCTGCTTGCCATTTTGATTCCCCACACTGGGCCAGTAGAACCATTAGGCAAGTCTAAAAGGGCTGGGGAAGTATTAGGCCATGGGACATGTAATACATGTAATATTTTGTGTTAGAAAACCAGTTTAGCATATTTGATTTGGGGACATCTACATAGTTCATGTAGGCCTACATTGATTTAGATCAGCATGTGAGATGTGACTGCAATGTGCATTTTATTGACTCACATTACGATGTAGACATCACTGTGCTGTTGCTTGATTTGAAATGCTGTTTGATTATTGGTAACACAGTTAAGGATGACACATGAAAACTGACAAGGATGTGAAGGAGCACACCGATACACCTGTCACACAAACCACAGACAACACAGTTGATGGAAACAACAGTCAGTTTCCTGTCTGTCCCTCTCTCAGTGCATCTCCATTTGAAATACATGTATATTCTTGGTGTAGTAGAACCTGCCTCAGAAAGCCCTGTTAAACACTCCCTCACTGTACTGGCACAAGCCTGGAGAGGTCATGTTATATTTATGTTGCCTACAGCGGATTCTCTCTGTTCTGTTCAGCTGAACTCTTGCCAGCTCTGCTAGCCCCCCACCACCACTTCCACAGACAATGTTACATCTCATTGGTTTTGCCCTAGATAAGCTATTTTTAAAGGAAATAATTAGACATAACTGATTTAAATACTGCAAAGCCACACTCTTTTTGTCTCGTAAGCGTGGTGTCTGTGTGTGGATAGTGAGCAAAAAGGTGAAAGCAGAGGAATCATTTTGCCTCTAGTATCTTTTTAAATACAAATATGCATTGGGAAAATGTTTTTCATCCGTATATTCTTTTGTCAATCAAGATTCATCCATTTCCTCTGTGTTAAACTCCAGCCAAATGTGCATGGAGGATTTTTTTGTTCTACTGTTGTTCAGGTTCCCCACCACAGTTTGGGTTTTTGCAGCACAGTGATTTCAGATGCTCTACACATGAACAGGCCTCCATGGACCAGAGAACAATAATGATGATGAGGGGAGATTGGAGGAAGGGGGTGCTGGTTGGTGGGATATTCATGTATCCATGTACAGAAGGGTCTGAAATTGACACCCTTGATGAAGATGAGCAATAATGACTGTACAAAATAAATTCAAATACTGAGCAATATTGTATGCTCAATTATTTTTGAAAATATATTATTTTATACTAATACAAACGCTCAGAGAAATAGATTTTGTTTAACAAGTAATACTATTTCTTAAAAAGGTAGGGATCAAAATTATTGACACCCCTAAAGATTCTTAGAAATAAAGTAGTCAAAAGTTTAGTATTCAGTCCCATATTCCTAGCACACAATGACTACATCAAGCTTGTGACTATACAAACTTGTTGGATGCATTTTCAGTTTGTTTTGGTTGTTTCAGGTTATTTTTGGCCCAATAGAAATTGATAATAATGTATTGGGTCATTTGGGAGTAACTTTTATTGTAAATAAGAATAGAATATGTTTCTAACAGGTCTACATATTTTTTTTGCACCTTTATTTAACCAGGTAGGCTAGTTGAAAACAAGTTCTCATTTACAACTGCGACCTGGCCAAGATAAATCACAGCAGTTCAGCACATACAACAACACAGAGTTACACATGGAATAAACAAACATACAGTCAATTATACAGTATATATATATATATTTTTAAGTCTAGATGTGGATGCTACCATGATTACGAATCATCCTGAATGAATCGTGAATAATGATGATAGAGAAAATTACACAGGGTCACAGATCATAGCCCCAAGACATGCTAACCTCCCCTGTTATTGGTAATGGTGAGAGGTTAGCACCATTACCAATAACAGACTACTATATTTATAAGAATCTATAGGGGTGTCAATGATTTTTACCCATACTTTTTGTTTTTGCATAGAATATAGCTCAGTATTTGAATTATATATTTTATACATTCATTATTGATCATGTTTATCATAGGTTTCAATCATTTCGGACCCCACTGTTCCGTTTGTTAAGTTATGACTGTCTTTTCCCTCATATTTTCTCCCCACCTAGAATATGTCACTCAATTCATGACTTTTGTGTGAATGCACATTCAAATGGAATTTCTGCCCATACTGTGTTGAAAGTGTGTTGTGTGTGTTTTTGGCAGTGAAAGGGGGAAGAGGAGGCAAGGATGACGGCACTCCAGCGAAAAAGCTTTTCTGGTGAGCTGAAAACAATGCACTCACTCCCACGACATCAGCTCTCTGTAGGGAGTCTCCTCCTAATTTCCTCCATCCATAATAATAAGAGCTACATTAAACAGTGCCATTAGTGCCAGCAATTTGTTTTATTCTCAACAGAAAGAGAAATGTTATCTGTGGCGGACAAACTTAACCCAATTAAAGCCTTTTGCGCACAGGGGCCTTGCCGGATCTGTCACTGATGTTGAGGAACTGAGGAATGGCGGCACAGTCAAGCCAACCAACTTTGGGGAGGAAAACCGAAGCAAAAAAGAGAAAAGAGAAGCATGTTTTTGCCAAATAGGCAGAGGGAAAAAAATAAAATGTGTCTTGAAGAATGGATGGAAACAAAATACACAGCCTCTCATCGCTCTGTTCTGTGTGTTTGTGTGAGAGAGAGAGTCAAAGAGTGGGTGACTTCACTCTTATCCCATGCATACACTTTATACCACGAGACACAAATACATGCAGACTATAGTGCACATTTCCTCTCAATATTAAATGTCATAAAATACACATGATCAAAATGTACCACAGACATGTTCTCAATCAGAATATAGATGCTTTCTGATTGACCATCACATTTAAATGAGAAAGGGGCATCAATCTAGACAAACAAAGCTACCTACCCCAAATCAATCAACCCCACCCCTTATAGATACCCACACATTGTAATGTTAATGGTTGTGATAACACCTTCCAATAACGGGTCTAATTATCAACATGTTTGGCTGTTGGAGTGCCTACCTGGCACTCATCCGTGGCAATGGTGGGGGGTCTGAGCTGGAGGATCCTAATGAAGATCTCATTCACAGCAGCACACACAGGCCCAGTGTGGGGCAAAGGTAACGAAGAAACAAGTCCCATTAAGAGCCAACTGCAGATCAGATCCTGTGAATTCTGACACAACGGTGCCAGGAATAGTCATTGTGATACATTTTGATTGATATCCAATTGTGAACTCAGTAGTGGAAAGTATATGTAGGCTCCATCCTTCTGTGCAACAAAAAAAAACTGTTCTCAACATGATTACTTCCTGTACGTAGGCTTACATGTGCAAAAACATGGATTAAAAGTTGGAGATATGTGCGCAACAATTATTGTATTTAAATGGTTGATCCGTCAATCTGATTATCCCTCTTTCAGTCCAACCATTCTTCTGCTTTATGGGTTGTTTTTCCCTTCTCCCACAAAGCTCCAATCAACATTTCTCAGCTGGTGAAATGAAGCATAAACATTTCGCTATTACTTTGAGACTCAATGGATTCTTCACAGCTGCAGCAGAGGGCCTGTGATCAGGAATTGGAGACAAACAACTGGTGAACATGCCTGGCCACACACGTCCACCCACTCATACAGTCACACTGACTCGGTGTGCCACTGTCACACAACTAACTCCTAAACTCAACACCACAATCACACCCTACCACCAACACACACTAACTCTAATCCAACCACGACTGTGTGTATCCTGCAATACACACAGCCAAATGAGAACAAACAGTAGTAGATTTTTCTCCAACTTGTTCTTCAGCAATGTACAACCGACAGTGTACTGGAAATACATATACGGTCTGTACCTCAACCAACAATGTCTTTGTTTCTCAGCACTGATAGACATTTTCTGAAAGTAAAGTTATTGGATTCAAACTTTGAATAGAGCCATCATTACTGTTATATTGGGAAACAATATCTATTGCCTATGTCCTCATGTAAGCCTCAATGGTGTTCAGACTGGGTACATCTTAATAAACCTTATGCCACAGAATCAAAACATAATACAGTTGCCATGGTGCACAAAATGAAATGGATGAAAATAGAATTGAAGAGAAGTTGATTTCATTCTCAAAAAGTCTGGGACCTTTATCTGTTGCAGAGCATTTTCAGTAACAAGATTGTTTCCCTCTAATCTCAATTATGAGTTCAGTGCTTCTTCCACTTAAACTAATACAGAACAAGAAATTACTAAGAAAGCAAATAATGAAAAATATTACAGGCCTGTGGCAAAACAGCAATGAAAACATTTCAACTGGGACTTCTGATATAATAGATTTTAGCCTTTTCATTTCAAAGACAAAACATTTGATATTGGCGATGCAGAGGTTTCAAAAATAAAAGTTGAATGGCTCTATAGCACCATCTAGTGGTAATCTTTTTGATTTTACAACGTACCACTGCCTAAGGTTGGAATAGATACATTTGATCTCATCCATGTTTGATATCATTTCAGCAAAAACAAGAAACGTCCCTTTTTCAGGACCCTGTCATTCAACGATAATTCGTAAAATCCAAATAACTTCACAGATCTTCATTGTAAAGGGTTTAAACACTGTTTCCCATGCTTGTTCAATTAACCATACACAATTAATGAACATGCACCTGTGGAACGGTCGTTAAGACACTAACAGTTTACAGACGGTAGGCAATTAAGGTCACAGTTATGAAAACTTAGGACACTAGAGGCCTTTCTTCGGACTCTGAAAAACACCAAAAGAAAGATGCCCAGGGTCCCTGCTCATCTGCGTGAACGTGCCTTAGGCATGCTGCAAGGAGGCATGAGGACTGCAGATGTGGCCAGGCCAATAAATTGCATTGTCCGTACTGTGAGACGGCTAAGACAGCGTTACAGGGAGACTGGACGGACAGCTGATCGTCCTCACAGTGGCAGACCACGTGTAACAACACCTGCACAAGATCGGAACAGCCGAACATCACACCTGCGGGACAGGTACAGGATGGCAACAACAACTGCCCGAGTTACACCAGGAACGCCCTCCATCAGTGCTCAGACTGTCCGCAATAGGCTGAGAGAGGCTGGACTGAGGGCTTGTAGGCCTGTTGTAAGGCAGGTCCTCACCAGACATCACCGGCAACAACGTCCCCTATGTGCACAAACCCACCGTCGCTGGACCAGACAGGTCTGGCAAAAAGTGCTCTTCACTGACGAGTCGCGGTTGATGGTCGGGGTGATGGTCGGATTTGTGTTTATCGTCAAAGGAATGAGCGTTACACCGAGGCCTGTACTCTGGAGCAGGATCAATTTGGTGGTGGAGGGTCCATAATGGTCTGGGGCAGTGTCACAGCATCATCAGACTGAGCTTGTCATTATTGCAGGCAATTTCAACGCTGTGCGATACAGGGAAGACATCCTCCTCCCTCATGTGGTACCCTTCCTGCAGGCTCATCCTGACATGACCCTCCAGCATGACAATGCCACCAGCCATACTACTTGTTCTGTGCGTGATTTCCTGCATGACAGGAATGTCAGTGTTCTGCCATGGCCAGCCCGGATCTCAATCCCATTGAGCACATCTGGGACCTGTTGGATCAGAGGGTGAGGGCTAGGGCCATTCCCCCCAGAAATGTCCGGGAACTTGCAGATGCCTTGGTGGAAGAGTGGGGTAACATCTCACAGCAAGAACTGGCAAATCTGGTGCAGTCCATGAGAAGGAGATGCACTGCAGTACTTAATTCATCTGGTGGCCACACCAGATACTGTTACTTTTGACCCCCTTTGTTCAGGAACACATTATTCAATTTGTCACGTCTCTGAAACTTGTTCAGTTTATGTCTCAGTTGTTGAATCTTATGTTCATACAAATACTTACATGTTAAGTTTGCTGAAAATAAATGCAGTTGACAGTGAGAGGACATATCTTTTTTTTGCTGAGTTTAGGTTGGAGAGTTATGAAACATCTCCACAATAACTTCTTAATTTGGATGGGCATGTCATATTGATGGTTTCTAATAGAACAGATACCAGCTAATGCTTAGCAACACGGTCTATACAGTCCTAAACACTGGGTATAATTTGTGGTAAAAATATAATTTGATCATGGGAAATGATACAGGAAAAGGAATCAACATGAAAGTTCTCAAAAAGTGCATTCATTTCTCTCAGACCTACTGAAAAAGTTAAAATGGAATTTGTTATTCTTCTAATAAAAATGCCTGTTACAAGCACTTCGCTGCACCTGCGATAACATCTGCAAATACGTGTCTGTGGCCAATAAACCGATTTGATTTTCAATACAGAGCCTAAGAAGTAGAATTAAAAGCCGTTGTTCAGAACAGCTTATTCTAGTATTACCAATTACTTACCTAGTTCTCACAAAATACATTTTGATAATGTAAGTTGATGCCTCAGGGCATGGATGTTACAATGTTCAGAACACATTCACAGGATATCATGATTATCTTGAATCGCTAGCATACTGGCATCATATCCTCCTAAGCCTAGGGCAAATCTGGGAAGCAAAGACAGGCCATTCTGACTGAAGGAGATGGCAGCAAAAGATAGAGAGAAGATTGATGAATGAAGATGCTTGCTTTTATGAGGAAATTAGTAGATATTTTAGCTTGTTTAGCCTTTATTGTGTTATGTATTACCGGCATAACATTTTACAGACAATTTCCAGTTAAAAGAAAGACAAAAACAGACAAATATAAAAAAGATTCTGGGAATGAAACTTAAAATCTGATCATTTGTTCCGACTTGGCTCCTGAACATAGTAGTGGGTCAACTCACACTCAAAAATTGACTATTTTGGAGTTCAAAGCTCAAGGCAACTCACAATATTCCATTTCAGCTTGCTGAACTATGGATCCTCTATCTACACAGGGCTCTGGATGAAGAGTGCTAGTGTGGGTTCCTGAGGTGGCAGCAGAGGGCACTGAGTTGAAGGAGATCCCACTCCTCAGGCCAGTATGACAATGTCCTGATGCTTTCTGCCGTCTGTCCATGGTGGTCTAGAGGTGATGTTCTCTCAGCGCCTGAGTGTGTTAGGGAGACCACCTGATCAGACAGGAGAGAGGAACATGGCTGGATAACATTTGTGGACATTGACATGTTACATCAATGTTGCTGTTGTTTTGTATTGTGTGTTGCTGACATCAAGATGGAAGACACGCCAGAACGAACATCCGCCGTGCAGTAAATTACCTGCTGGGTGTTGAAGAACAGTGACAATTCAACATGTAGAAGCAAGGAGACATGAAGAGAAAATGACGGCCAGTGTTCTGTGGTCAGAGGCGATAGGACGGCCAGTGTTCTGTGGTCAGGCGATAGGACGGCCACCCACTTCTAAGTTGCTCTGGTGCGTTTCCTCTTACATGGAGGCCGTGAGGGCCGTGTGTAGAAGGGGGGGTGCGAGGGACCATGAGGGGGCTTGGTCTTGGGGTATGGGCCTAGATAGGAAACAGATCAGAGACTGTCGACACGTACATATACAATCATAGCCATAACAAGTGGCTCATGAGTCTGATTTTAGACATTTGCCATCTGTCCTGTAGAACATTTCTAGTTTTAGAACAGTTACTCACCTGGAGGAGTAATGTGGGGAGTAGCAGAGTGCTCTCCCATCCGAGGGGGTGTCTCTGCCATGAGGGCCTGAGGGGGTGGGTAGCAGCGGTGGAGGCAACATCTTCGTCCTCTCAGGAAGGGGGGCATCACCGGTCTCAGTGGATGTGGCTGGGAAAGAGAACAAAAACAGAACGACCCTACATAGGAGAGTATGATATCCTAAAAACACGATTACTGTAACTCAGCATTGTCACTTTTCTAGGATAGTCTAAGAAAACAATATTTCCAATACCAAATGACAATGCACGGTGTAGTTAAGAGACAAGCAACAATCAGATTAAGTATTAGCAAATAAGGAGATACACCATATTTACAAAAGTAATGTGGACACCCCTTCAAATTAGTGGATTCTGCTATTTCTGCCACACCCGTTGCTGACAGGTGTATAAAGACGAGTACACAGCCATGCAATCTCCATAGACAAACATTGGCAGTAGAATGGCCTTACTAAAGAGCTCAGTGACTTTCAAAGTGGCACTGTCATAGGATGCCATCTTTCCAACAAGTCAGTTCGTCAAATTTCTGCCCTGCTAGAGCTGCCCCGGTCAACTGTAAGTGCGGTTATTGTGAAGTGGAAACAACTCAGCCGCAAAGTGGTAGGCCACACAAGCTCACAGAATGGGATCTCTGAGTGGTGAAGCGCATAGCACTTAAAAATTGTCTGTCCTCGGTTGCAACACTCACGAGTTTCAAACTGCCTCTGGAAACACATCAGCACAGGAACTGTTCACCTAGAGCGTCATGAAATGTGTTTCCTTGGCGGAGCAGCCACACACAAGCTTAAGATCTCCATGCACAATGCCAAGTGTCGGCTGGAGTGGTGTAAAGCTCGCCACCAATGGACTATGGCGTAGGTGAAACGTGTTCTCTGGAGTGATGAATCACGCTACACCATCTGGTAGTCCGACAGACAAATCTGAGTTTGGAGGATTCCAGGAGAACACTACCTGTGCGAATGCATAGTGCACACTGTAAAGTTTGGTGGAGGAAGAATAATGGTCTGGGGCTGTTTTTGGGTCAGGCTTGGACCCTTAGTTCCAGTGAAGGGAAATCTTAATGCTACAGCATACAATGACATTCTAAATTATTCTGTGCTTCCAACTTTGTGGAAACAGTTTGGGGAAGGCCCTTTCCTGTTTCATCATGACAATGCCCCATGCACATAGCGAGGTCCATACAGCAATGGTTTGTAGAGATCGGTGTCTTAGAACTTAACTGGCCTGCACAGAAACTGACCTCAACCCCATCGAACACCTTGGGATGAATTGGAACACCAACTGCGAGCCAGTCCTAATCGCCCAACATCAACGCCCGACCTCACTAATGCTCGTGGCTGAATGGAAGCGAGTCCCCGCAGCAATGTTCCGACATCTATTGGAAAGCCTACCCAGAATAGTGGAGGATGCTATAGCAGCAAAGGGGGCACCAACTCCATATTAATGCCCATGATTTTGGAATGAGATGTCGACGAGCAGGTTGCCACATACTTTGGGTCATGTAGTGTATCATTCGCTGTCCTAAATAAAAAGACTACTGTGCATATGTACACTATGGTTGTGTGTGGCTGCATCTTGCAGATGGTTCTGGCGGTTGCGGAGATACTCTGCAATGGTGCTCAGCTCCTCGGGGTACAGGTGGAGATTGATCAGGAAAAAGAGCAGCTGGCGGGTGTCAGAGGGCTTCTCCACCTTCTCCCTCTCCAGGTAGTCATTCACCAGCTCGGCCGCCCGCGCCCCGTTCTGCAGGGTCCTTCTACTGCATCCGCTTCCCAAGCCCACGGCCATACTCCGCCATCAAACTCCATGGCATGGTCCTTGGGCATGTTGCGGTGGACTAGAAGAAGAGGTGTTTTAAAGTTAAAATATTATACAAGTTAATCATACAGGAGGTTTTGCTCTGTTATGTTCCACTTCTTCCAGTTTCTCTTTATATGGGGTTTCATTTTGGGGTCAAGTGAAAATTCAATGCATGACAATAGTGATTGCCTGTTTTTTTTACTGAAAGCTTGATGCAATTTATTGGAAGATTTGAAGTAGATTGGGAATGATGTGTCTATGCAAAGCATGTGTTCAAAACAGATTTTGTCTATAATAAATTGACAAAATAAAAATGTCATACATTTACTTATAATACCGCATATTATGTTAGGGCTTGCAAATTTGACTGATCACCACACTATTATTGCATAAAACAGTAAAATCACCAAAATATTAGGCTACCGCGTGAGTGTCAAAAACTCACTACAAAAAGAGGGCCCACAATTTTAACCAATCACTGCACCTTTGACATAATATGGTTCAAATCAACCCACGTCAAACATCCCCTTCCCATCAGGGCATTTGTGACAAATTCGACTGAAATGGAAAATCGCAATGCAAAATGTCAGAATTGTCACATTAAATACACTGCTCAAAAAAATAAAGGGAACACTAAAATAACACATCATAGATCTGAATGAATGAAATAATCTTATTAAATACTTTTTTCTTTACATAGTTGAATGTGCTGACAACAAAATCACACAAAAATGATCAATGGAAATCAAATTTATCAACCCATGGAAGTCTGGTTTTGGAGTCACACTCAAAATTAAAGTGGAAAACCACACTACAGCCTGATCCAACTTTGATGTAATGTCCTTAAAACAAGTCAAAATGAGGCTCAGTAGTGTGTGTGGCCTCCACGTGCCTGAATGACCTCCCTACAACGCCTGGGCATGCTCCTGATGAGGTGGCGGATGGTCTCCTGAGGGATCTCCTCCCAGACCTGGACTAAAGCATCCGCCAACTCCTGGACAGTCTGTGGTGCAACGTGGCGTTGGTGGATGGAGCGAGACATGATGTCCCAGATGTGCTCAATTGGATTCAGGTCTGGGGAACGGGCGGGCCAGTCCTTAGCATCAATGCCTTCCTCTTGCAGGAACTGCTGACACACTCCAGCCACATGAGGTCTAGCATTGTCTTGCATCAGGAGGAACCCAGGGCCAACCGCACCAGCATATGGTCTCACAAGGGGTCTGAGGATCTCATCTCGGTACCTAATGGCAGTCAGGCTACCTCTGGCGAGCACATGGAGGGCTGTGCGGCCCCCCAAAGAAATGCCACCCCACACCATAACTGACCCACCGCCAAACCGGTCATGCTGGAGGATGTTGTAGGCAGCAGAACGTTCTCCACGGCGTCTCCAGACTCTGTCACGTCTGTCACGTGCTCAGTGTGACCCTGCTTTCATCTGTGAAGAGCACAGGGCGCCAGTGGCGAATTTGCCAATCTTGGTGTTCTCTGGCAAATGCCAAACGCCCTGCACGGTGTTGGGCTGTAAGCACAACCCCACCTGTGGACGTTGGGCCCTCATACCACCCTCATGGAGTCTGTTTCTGACCGTTTGAGCAGACACATGCACATTTGTGGCCTGCTGGAGGTCATTTTGCAGGGCTCTGGCAGTGCTCCTCCTTGCACAAAGGCGGAGGTAGTGGTCCTGCTGCTGGGTTGTTGCCCTCCCACGGCCTCCTCCACGCTTTCCTGATGTACTGGCCTGTCTCCTGGTAGCGCCTCCATGCTCTGGACACTACGCTGACAGACACAGCAAACCTTCTTGCCACAGCTCGCATTGATGTGCCATCCTGGATGAGCTGCACTACCTGAGCCACTTGTGTGGGTTGTAGACTCCGTCTCATGCTACCACTAGAGTGAAAGCACCGCCAGCATTCAAAAGTGACCAAAACATCAGCCAGGAAGCATAGGAACTGAGAAGTGGTCTGTGGTCACCACCTTCAGAACCACTCCTTTATTGGGGGTGTCTTGCTAATTGCCTATAATTTCCACCTGTTGTCTATTCCATTTGCACAACAGCATGTGAAATTTATTGTCAATCAGTGTTGCTTCCTAAGTGGACAGTTTGATTTCACAGAAGTGTGATTGACTTGGAGTTACATTGTGTTGTTTAAGTGTTCCCTTTATTTTTTTGAGCAGTGTAATTTGTACCTTGTAAAAAAAAAAAAAAAAAAAAAAAAAAACAAATCCTGGGAGGTACTGAAATACTATAGAGTATTTTGTTATTTCAATGTACAGATATATTATTTGAAATATATTGTTTTAAGGATATCTTGTTCTAGGTAGAGGAAATAATGGCATCTTTGAGGATTATTTGAGAGTTTAGGATATACAGTCCAGGCCTATAACAATGCCATATTGTTAAAGCAGGTATGGATGTGGTGGAGAGCAAAACGAATTCAAAATATTTGCTAATGTATTAAAAATAACAGAAATACTTCATTTTACATGAGTATTCAGGCCCTTTGCTAGGAGACTCGAATTTGAGCTCAGCTGCATCCTGTTTCCATTAATCACCCTTGAGATGTTTCTACAAGTTGATTCTAGTCCACCTGTGGTAAATTCAATTGAATGGACAGCAAAAACCAAGCCATGAGGTCGAAGGAATTGGCCGTAGAGCTCCGAGACACGATTGTGTTGAGGCACAGATCTGGGGAAGTGTACCAAAAACAATTGAAGGTCCCCAAGAACAAAATGGAAGAAGTTTGGAACCACCAATACTCTTCCTAGAGCTGGCCACCCAGCCAAACTGAGCAATTGGGGAAGAAGGGCCTTTGTCAGGGAAGTGACCAAGAACCAGATGGTCACTCTGACAGAGCTCTAGAGTTCCTCTGTGGAGATGGCAGAACTTTCCAGAAGGACAACCTCCCCTGACCAAGGCCCTTCTCCCCCGATTGCTCAGTTTGGTCGGGCAGCCAACTCGAAGAAGAGTCTTGGTGGTTCCAAACTTCCATTTAAGAATGATAAGCCACTGTGTTCTTGGGGACCTTCAATTATTTGGGTACTTAGGTATTTTCTTAAAACTGCATCGTTGGTTAAGGGCTTGTAAAGTAAGCATTTCACTGTAAGGTCTACACCTGTTGTATTCGGCGCATGTGACAAATAAAATTAGATTTTAATGTTGCAGAAATGTTTTTGTACCCTTCCCCAGATCTGTACATCAACACAATTCTGTCCCGGAGCGCTACGGACAATTCATTCGACCTCATGGCTTGGTTTTTGCTCCGACATGCACTGTCAACTGTGGGACCTTTATACAGACAGTTGTGTGCCTTTCGACAGGTGGAATCCAAGTTGTAGAAACATCAAGGATGAACAATGGAAACGTGATGTACCCCGAATTCAATTTTAAGTCTCATAGCGTTTCTAAAAACCTGTTTTCGCTTTTTCATTATGGGGTATGGTGTGTAGATCAAGGGAAAAAAATGTATTTAGTCCATTTTAGAATAAGGCTGTAAAATGTACAAAAGGTCAACGGGTCTGAATACTTTTCTGAATGCGCTGTACATGATATGTTAAAAAATAAAATGACACCACTAAATGAAAAGGGCATAATACATAATTTGAAATAAAATGTTTTGAAACCTTGTTTGAAGCTGGAAAGTTACTTGTCAACTGGTAAGTGGATGTTCTGGCCACATTCAGTGTATACAAAAACAGGATCTTCCTGTTTCCGGATGATTCTATGGAAGTATAATGTGAGAGCCTTTGATGAGGCGGTTTTAATTGTGAACCACCGAGTTCTGAGGACAACCACAGAATGGAACTAAATCCCCATGGAAACATGTCATGTTCTTTGCCCTCAAATTGCCTCTATTTAGGATCATTATCAGGAATGTTTGGTTTGGGGTATTATTGTTATTTTAGAGATGCATTGTAAATGCTTTGTTAGAAGGGGGCAGGTGACTGTGGGGACTTACTTTTGAGGGATTCTGAAAATATGATTACTGTGCACGAGGACAGAGCTACATTGGTCTGTTTGACGAGAATACATAAGGGGGAACCGTCGGAGCGGAGATCTTGTAGGGCCCGGGTCAGGCCCGACTCCGCTTGCATGTAAATCATTTACACCGAGAGGCCGCGGTCCTGCAAACAGTAACCTATCGATTTGGGGTAATCCCTTTGAAAGAAGAGAAGAAAGCTGGTTGACTTCTGCACACAGACAGAGGGGCACACAGACATGTCGTGTGAGAGGAGCAGCTCTGCAGCAGCATGTCCAGGCCTGGCTTCAACCACACAAAGACAACTCAACTTTTCACACCTAAACTGAATTGTAACTCTTATCAAGTTGTAGTTAAGTGACCAGTGAAGAGCAGGATAACCTGATATATCCATAGGCCTAATATTGTAAAAATAGGTTGATTCAATCCAGCTGTGAGTTTGTTATTTGCTGATGTGCATTTATTGTAAATATGCTTATCGTTTGTGTGTTCTTAAAACATCTTACGTCTTTACAGTGTTGAAAGAGCATGAACAGTATATACTGACCAGTTACAATTGTCATTCAAACCACTGGTCTACTGGGAGTAATATAGAATATGTTGAGGAGGGTGGGACAGTGAGGTCTCGGAAGCCCACAACAGGCAGCTATCATAGCAACACTTGTGATGAATGTTTAAATCTATTCTACTGAGCCAATTACTTTATGACTGTATTCTTATCTTTTATTATTGTTGTTGCATTGTCCAGAAGGAACCTGCACGTAAGCATTTCATTGGAGAGTATACACCATGTGTATCCCGTACATACGATTAATAAAACGTAAACCTCTGCTTCATTAACACAGATTGTCGATTAACATTGCACATATTCAATTTTTCTACAAAACTTTTGGCACCAGAGTCAGTATGTAGGTCTTTCCTGCTCAGCAATGCTTTTTGACAGGGGGGTGACAATTTCAAAACACAGCAGGTATCAAGTTGTCCACAAGGACCAAGAGGAGTGTGTGTTAACAGTGTAAAGATGTCATTGAATAGGACATTCGGGTTTACAGTATTTAACATGGAGAGAACATACAACTTCATAGTACACTGAGGAAAATAAAAAAGATCAGTAGATAGTGTTTAGGCAACGCATTTTTTTGGTAGGCTATATTCAACTAACATTCTTACATTTGTGAGTGTAAACATGGAATTGATTATATGTTTGCGTTTAAGAATGACAGCGAATTCTGTCCTGTTACTACTATTTACAGGTGTAAGTAGCAACCAAAGCAGTGCTAAAGCAGGCTACTTACTGTATAAAATGTAAAACTAACGTTACAATAAAGATTACCAGAACTTCTATTTGAAAAGGCAGATTGTTTTGAGTGTATAAGAGCTACAGAGAATTAACAGATCTTCAATGGAAGCAGTTTAAATTTGTATGGTATCTTCAATGGAAGCAGTATGGATTTGTATTGTCTTTTTTTAAATGGAGAGAAAGTTCCAATTTATGCACGTGAAGAATCTAATTTATTAGTGACTGCGAGGAAAACAAAAACTGCTATAGGTCAATGGATCATCAGTCTCCATTCAATTCAGTTTTGTGAGTTTAAAGTCCAAATCATCTCTCCCACTCCATGAAATATCCCAGGTTTGTCTAGTTGAATAGTGAAGAGTTAAAACAGACATGTATTTCGACGGTACATAAGCTAGGTAAACGTGAACAATAGTCGCTCGTCAGACCTATGATGATTGGATTAAGAACTGAGATTGAACAAGAGGATGAAAGAAAATATATATTTCCAGAGTGCAATAAGAACAAGTAGAACACAGAAAAGTAGAACATGCATTGCATGAATTGACATGTTTTTTTTTTTACTCCGAGATTTTTTATTTTAATAACTCTTATGTTCCCGTCGATTTGTTCTGTAGAGTGTCTGTGACGAATATCTGTATTAACGTTATTGATGGGCATGTCAAGAAATCAACGAAACATGCATCTTCAACAAAACATCAAGCGGGCATATTATGGGATACCGAACAATCGCGTTAGTCAGTGTCAGGATTAAATGGGTGCCATTTAGATTGGTATTGTCTTCTATACATTTTTTCTAAGGAGAGAGATGAAATGTATGCATGAGAAGATTCTCATTTATCAGTGATTGTGAGGAAAACAGAGAGACAGTTTCTAAAAATAGATCATACATTTTTCAGCCAACCTGGAGAGAAAGACATGTAAGTGAGTGGTAGCACTTTAACCATTTAGATCAGTGACTCTCAAACCTCTCCTAGGCGTTCCATGTATTGGAACTATTTCAGAGCTAGCACACCCGATTCAACTAATTATATATATAGCCCTTGATTAAGTAATCAGGTGAGTTAAGGGCTACAGCAAAATTGTGAAATGTTGCAGGGTCCCCGAGGAGAAGTCTGAGAACCACTGATGTAGATCTGAAAATGACAACGCAATAGCTTTAATTAACCTCCGTCACAAACCTTACAATTGACTTCAGTTTTTCAAGTCATTGCCATTCATACATACAGTGCCTTCAGAAAGTATTCACACCCTTGAGTCTATAAGTATTCAACGCCTTTGTTATGGAAAGCCAAAATACATTAGGAGTAAAAATGTGCTTAACAAGTCACATACTAAGTTGCATGGACTGTGTGCAATAGTGTTTAACATCATTTTTTAAATGAATACCTCATCTCTGTACCCCACACAGTCGAGCATTGAATTTCAAACACAGATTCAACCAAAGACCAGGGATGATTTCCAATGCCTCGCAAAGAAGGGAACCTATTGTAGACACTGAATATCCCTTTGAGTATGATGAAGTTATTAATTACACTTTGGATGGTGTACCAATACACCCAGTCACTAAAGATACAGGCGTCCTTCCCAACTATGGAGAAGGAAACCAATCAGAAAACAGTCAGAGATAGGAGAAAACGGAGGATGGATGAACATTCAAGTTACGCCACAATACTAACCTAGTTGACAGAGTGAAAAGGAGGAAACCAGTCCAGAATAATAATATTCCAAAACATGTTATGGGTATGCTTGTAATCGTTAAGGACTTGGGAGTTTTTCAGAATAGAAATGAAATGAAGCTAAGCACAGGCAAAACCCTAGAGGAAAACCTGTTTCAGTCTGCTTTCCACCAGACACTGGGAGATTAATTCCTACTCCAGCAGAACAATAACCTAAAACACAAGGTCAAATCTACACTGAAGATAGTGAATGTTCCTGAGTGGCCTAGTTACAGTTGACTTAAAATATGCCTGAAAATCTATGGCAAGACATGAAAATGGCTGTCTAGCATTCAACAACCATTGACAGAGCTTGAAGAATTTTGAAAAGAATGGGCAAATACTGTACAATCCAGGCGTGTAAAGCTCTTAGATACTTACCCAGAAAGAATCACAGCTGTAAATCAATGCCAAAAGCGATTCTAACATGTATTGACGCAGGGGTGTGAATACTTATGTAAATGAGATTTCAGTTTTACATTCTCAATAAATTAGCAACAATTTTTAAAACATGTCTTCACTTTGTCATTATGGGGTATTGTGTGTAGATTGATGATAAAAATATTTAATACATTTTGAATACAGGCTGTAACAACAATATGTGGAATAAGTCAATGGGTTTGAATACTTTCTGAAGGCATTGTAGGTATTCTTGGCTATTTCTGTTAAACTCCCACAAAAGTGATCCAACAGGAGAAGGGGTCTTTTCAATCAAAGTCACCATTATTAGTAAGTTGTACAACCGAATGCCTTCAACTGAAATGTGTCTTCCGCATTTAACCCAACCCCTCTGAATCAGAGAGGTGCGGGGGGCTGCCTTAATCGACTGCCTTGTGGGTTAACTGTGGGTTAACAGCCTTGTTCAGGGGGCAGAACGACAGATTTTTACCTTGTCAGCTCGGGGTTACAAGTCCAACGCTCTAACCACTAGGCTACCTGCCAATCCTCTTCTCACACAATCACCACAATTGCTGAAATCTCCATCCTCACTCCTGGAGAAACAACAAACACCCACCTCCCCTTACAACAAGGGCAAAAAAAATACGCAAAAGCATAAATACCCTTGGCTATTCCCCATTTGTATGAAGGTGAGGTACTCACATGCTCTGGTTGCTCAGACAGGACCACATAGTCAGCAGGTGCCTTGTGGAGTTGCTTGTAGAACCGCTGGTAGAGGGCACTACGGTTGTCAGCTGGACTGTAAACCTTGAGAGAAGCTGAGGGGGTGAGAGAAGACATTTTCTAAACCAATTCTTGGCAAATAAACACATTTAGTTGATAGACCACATAAGAGAAATGTGAGCTTTGTTGATATCCTTCATAGTTCACGTTGTTACCGGAGTAGTCATGCTGTTGGTCTAACTCCTCATAACTGAAAGAGTAACAAAATCATGCATGAAGTGATGGTCATGTACCATCTCAATCGTGATCTCCCCCCTCCTACTCTCCTCCCTTTTGTGGCTGCCCACTGGGCACAGACAGCAATTCAACATTGAATCAAAGTAATTTCAATGACAAAGGTCCTGGATGGCGCAGCGGTCAAAAGCACTGCACTGAAGTTCCACTACAGCCTGGGGTTCGATCACAGGCTGTGTCGCAACTGGCCGTGACCGGGAGCCCCATAGGACGGCACACAATTGGACCAGTGCCGTCCGGGGTAGGGGAGGGTTTGGCCGGTGGGGCATTCCTTGGCTCATTGTGCTCTAGAGATTCCTTGTGGCAGGGTCGGGCACCTGCAAGCTTATAACAGTTATCAGTCGAACAGTGTTTCATCCGACACATTGGTACAGCTGACATCCGGGTTAAGTGAGCAATGTGAAGTAGGCGGCCAGGCGGGTCACGTTTCAGAGGACGCATGACTCGACCTTCAAGCCCATTGAAGAGTTGCAGAGATGAGCCAAGGGACCTAATTCAGGGAGAAAACGGAGTAAAAAAATAAAAAATAAGCTGGTGGCCATACCACCCTGAACACACCTGTTCAGAGTCGGGCCTGGTTAGTACTGGGATGGGTGACCGCCTGGGAATACCTGGTGCCGTAAACTTCCAAAAATGTATTAATAATGACGTGGAAACAACGTTGATCAACCAATGTGTGCCCAGTGGGTGAGTGACTCATTGCAAGCTTACAGAAAAGGGCTGCATCCCTTCTTTCTTCAAGATCTTCTTGACCCTAATCTACTCGGCTGTCATATCATCACATGGTCTCTTCTATTATTGCTATGTGGATGACACTTAACACCCCCCCCCGACAACCAGGTGGCGAAACGCATCTGCGTGCCTGGCAGATATCTTAGCTTGGATGTCAGCCCACCACGTCAAGCTCAACAAAATGGAGCTGCTCTTCCTCCCAGTGAAGGCCTGCCCGCAACAAGACCTCACCATCACAGTTGGCAACTCCAGTGTCCCCCTCCCAGAGTGCAAATAACCTTGGCGTGACCAACACCCTGTCGCTCTCTGCAAAACAGCAAAGCAGTGACTCGCTCCTGCTCCTCGTACGACACTACCTCACACAGGAAGCGGTGCAGGTCCTATTCCAGGCCTTTGTCATCTCCCATCTGGACTACTGCAACTTGCTGTTGGCTGGGCTCCCCGCTAGTGCCATCAAACCCCTGAAACGTATCCAGAACGCTGCAGCAATCCTGGTGTTCAACCTTCCTAAATTCTGTTGTGTCACCTGCTCCTCCGCATAGTCCACTGGTTTCCAGTTGAAGCTCGCAACCACTACAAGACCATGGTGCTTACCTACGGAGCAGCAAGAGGAACTGACCCTCCCTACCTTCAGGCTATGCAAAACACTACACCCCAACCAGAGTACTCCATTCTGCCACCTCACGATGGCAAAGACATGCACCTTACTACACACACAAAAAAAATTAAACATGCAACAATTTCTAAGATTTAACTGAGTTACAGTTCATAAGGAAATCAGTCAATATAAATTAATTAATTAGGCCCTAATCTATGGATATCACAAGACCGGGAATACAGATATGCATCTGTTGGTCACAGATACCTTTATAAAAAAAAAAAAAAAAAAAGGGTTGGCCGTGTATCTGGTGTGACCATTTGCCTCATGCAGCACGACATCTCCTTTGCATAGAGTTGATCAGGCTGTTGATTGTGGCCTGTGGAATGTTGTCCCTGTCCTCTTCAATGGCTGTGCGAAGTTGCTGGATATTGTCAGGAACTGGAACACTCTGTACACGTCAATCCAGAGCAATCATACTCAAATATTCTCAATGGGCGACATGTCTGGTATGCAGGCCATGGAAGAACTGGGACATTTTCAACTTCCAGGAATTGTGTACAGATCCTTGCAACATGGGGCCATGTATTATGCTGAAATGTGGTGATGGCGGCGGATGAATGGCCCGACAATGGCCCGACAATTTCGTCACAGTATCTCTGGGCATTGAAATTGCTATTGATAAAATGCAATTGTGCTTGCTGTCCCTAGCTTATGCCTGCCTATACAATAACCCCACCATGAGGCACTCTTGACAATGTTGACATCTGAAAACCGCTCACCCACACAACACCATACATGCTGTCTGCCATCTTCCTGGTACAGTTGAAACCGGGATTCAAACGTGAAGAGCACACTTCTCCAGCGTTCAAAGGTGAGCATTTGCTCACTGAAGTTGGTTACGACACCAAACTTTAGTCAGGTCAAGACCCTGGTGGGGATGACAAGAACGCAGATGAGCTTCCTTCTGACAGTTTGTGCAGAACTTCTTAGATTGTGCAAACCCACAGTTACATCAGCTGTCTGGGTGGCTGGTCTCAGACGATCCCGCAGGTGAAGAAAATGGATGTGGAGGTCCTGGGCTGGCGTGGTTACACATTGGTCTGCGGTTGTGAGCCCGGTTGGACGTACTGCCAATTTCTCTAAAATTACATTGAAGGCGGCTTATGGTAGAGAAATTAACATTAAATTATCTGGCAACAGCTCTGGCAGACATTCCTGCAATCAGCATACAAATTGCACTGCCTCAAAACAAGAGACATCTGTGGCATTGTTTTGTGTGACAAAAGTGCACATTTTTGAGTGGCCTTTTGTCCCCAGCTCAAGGTGGATCTGTGTAATGATCATGCTGTTTAATCAGCTTCTTGATATGCCACACCTGTCAGGTAAATGGATTATCTTGGCAAAGGAAAAATGCTCACTAACAGGGATGTAAACAAATGTGTGCAAAATTTGATAGAAATAAGCTTTTTTTTCAGCTCATGAAACATGGGACCAACACTTTACATGTTGCGTTTATATTTGTGTTGGGTAGTATAGGCCTGCCTTCTGTATTAGTGATACACCAACATGTCACGTTCTGTTCTTAAATTAAAAAAAATTGAGTTGCTCCCTTGTAAACAAAAACCTTACTAGGCCGGGGTTTTTTCACCCCTTCCTACACACAGGTGTGCCTACTTTATTCTT
Organism: Brachymystax lenok tsinlingensis; assembly: GCA_030435695.1. Classification (NCBI taxonomy): domain Eukaryota; kingdom Metazoa; phylum Chordata; class Actinopteri; order Salmoniformes; family Salmonidae; genus Brachymystax; species Brachymystax lenok. Next base: position 22,923,702 of record CM059818.1, on the reverse strand, counting down.
AAAATGGAGCGGACAGCATAATACCCCAAGTACTGTATCTGGCATTAGCAGATAATTATGTAATAATACAACACCTTTGAATTCATGTTTCGGGGGGGGGGGGTCACCTCACCATCATCCCTCCAACCTGCCATTAACATTTGTTGACAGTCAACCACGAGATGTTGGCAGACTGTCTAGCTAACGTTAGCTATATTCATAACTAACAATTTTGATTACTTGTAAACTGTAATGTTAACGACCGCTCTGAGTCCTTGTGGTCGTTCATCCTGTCTTCTCTCACGGGGTATGGTGCTGGTCTTCGAAATGGTCGAAGAGGTTTAACATTACTAAAGAAGAAGATTTAGTTAGCCAGCTATTAGCATCATAACTAGGTAGCTAATAATCAGCTCTACGCCTAGCCATTCCTTGAAATTTGAGTTAGCTAACAAATTGATTGCTACATATAGAATAGCTAGCTAGCCAACGTTAGTTAGGGTAGCTACAAAGATGACTATGGCCATAGCTAGTTTATTATCTAGCTAGTTAGAATTAAACTGAATTAAGCTAATGCTAGCTAATAATAATAGCCAGCTAACTAGATCACTAGCCAACTAATGGTAGCTTGCTAGCCACTTACCCTCCGGTTGGGTTGAGGCCGTCTGCCGCCTTGTCTCCACGACGACATTGCACCTTAGCCAGGTGGGACTAATCGCTAAAGAAACTGTGGGAAAATAACAAAATCGTGCTATGTATTTTACCAAACGGGCTAATGTTTGTTTCCAAACACTGAACCGCAAAGTAAAGCTAGGCTAGGCTAGCGCAGGCAGTGTTGCCAACTCCTCAGTAAGGAAAGTAGCTATTGGCTGTCCTATTTAAAATATATATATATATATATATTTTTTTTTTAAATTCAAAATACAAATCAAAATTTTGTTACATCATACAAAACAGAATGCAGGTATTAACGTGAAAATACTAAAACATACAAAAATTAGCAATGCAGTAATTAAAAAAAAGCAATTTTAGTGCAATTGTACTCACTCTGAAAAAATCATTATAATGATTCAGGAAGATGTTATTCTTGTTGTTATTCACTAGGGTTAATGTTTTAATAAGATAGTTAAATTCAATAAAAAATGTGTAACTTGTGTAGAATTTTTGTTTGTGTATAAAGTATTTGGCAACAAGAATAAAAAAATGCACAATTATTTCAATGGTCTTGTTATCATTACAATAGTAACATATTACATCTTTCATGTCAAAAACATGAGTAGCGCTCATAATGGTAAATAAGTATTTTGCAAGGTTTTCCCAAAATTCTGACACAAATTTACATTAAAAAAAAAACAAATGAGACAGATTCTAACCTTTTTCACAGAAAACGCAGATATCATCAATAGCCATACATTTGGATAAGATATATCCATGTAATTCTATGTTACGTAAAACTTTAAAGTGCACTTCCTTAATTTTGTTTGGTATACAATATTTGTAAGGCCTTAACCATGCATTTTTCCAGACAATGTCAGGAATAAGCATGTTCCAGAAAAAGTTTGTTTTGTGAATATAGAAATTGTCTTATATATTTATTACAACAAGATTTCTCAAGTAAGCCCACGCCTTCCAATCTGAGTTCTGGATAATCTTTGTGATCCTCACCAAAGCTAAGATTAGTTTTCATTAGTGCAGTTAGCCCACTGGGAACGGCTTTGACCACAGAAATAAACTCTCTGAAAGGTATTGGGAACACTTTCAATGTTATAAATTGTTCATATGTAAGCATATTACCCTTGTTGTCGAAAACATCAAGGACAAAGTCAATATTCCTCTCATGCCAGTTGGGGTAGAACAATTACTTATTCCTTACAGTTATGTCTGAATTATTCCACAATAGAGCTTTATGTGGAGAAAAATTGTGCAGGAAACATATTTTCCAGGTCGTTAAAGCTTGTTGGTGAAACCTAGCCAATTTAGCGGGTAATCTTTCAGGAATATAATTACATTTCAGTAAAAATGGAAGACCTCCCAACCTATTAACCACATTATTTGGAATGAAATACCATATTGAATCAGTTTTGATCAAACATCGTTTTAACCAGTTGATCTTGAAAGTGTTATTTATATCAACAAAATCCAGCACTTCCAGACCGCCTTCAGCTCGTTTATTAGAAAGGACTGACTTTTTTAGTTTGTGAGACTTATTTTTCCAGATGAAGTCAAGAAAGGTCTTATTGATCTCTTTACAAGTAGAAGGCTTTACAAATAAAGACAATGAGGGGTACACAAAACGAGACAGTCCCTCTGCCTTGGACAAAAGTACTCTGCCAAGTATAGAAAGATCTCTCTGTAGCCAATTATTAAATATATTTTTGGTTTTCTTAATTTTAGGAGAGAAATTCATATGTTGTCTGACTAAATGATTTTTTGACAGATGAATTCCTAAATATTTAATACAGTCCTTAACAGGAATATTTTCTATTTCTTTATCATCAGAGTCAAATAGACATAGATTTCACATTTAAAAACATTCAGTTTTAATCCTGATGCAGTAGAAAATGCAGTGATAGCATTAAGGGCATGGGCAACCTGGTCTTCGTCTCTTAAAAAAAAAGAGTAGTATCATCAGCTAGTTGGGAAATGTTGATTTATTTGTTAAAAATGGTTAAGCCATACAAATTTGCATTATTCCGTATATCTAGAGAAAGAAGTTCCACAACCAAAATGAATAAAAATGGCAAAATTGGGCATCCCTGTCGTACACTCTGTTGATATTGAATCTTTTGGAAGTATTAAAATTCAATAACACAGAACTATTTATATCTTTGTAAAACATGCAAATTACTTTGATAAAATTTTCACCGAATCCAAAAAGATTAAGAGACCTAAAGAGAAATTCATGTTCAATTGTGTCAAAGGCTTTACAGAAGTCCAAAAATAATACAACCGCATCGGAGTCAATTGCATCTGAATAATCTATAAGGTCCAAGACTAAACGAATGTTAGAGCTTATGTTCGACCCTTCATAAATCCTGTTTGAGTCTCATTTATAATGGTATCTATTCCTTTCTTTAATCTTTTGGCATAAACCAGAGCAATCAATTTGTAATCAATATTTAATAAAGTAATTGGTCTCCAATTGTCAATGAGAGAAGGGTCTTTATCAGGCTTCTGAATCAATGAAATAAGGCCCTGTTTCATAGTGGAGACCATTTCCCCACTTTTAATGCAATCTTGAAACATTCAAAATCGGGTCTTCTAGTAACTCCCAAAACTGTCTATAGAATTCAACTGACAGGCCATCAGGGCCAGGTGATTTCCCTTTTTTCATTGAGTTCAGAGCCTCTCTAATTTCTTCAATTGATACAGGTGAATTGCAAACTGAGTGGAAATCATCCTCAATTACTGGGATATAATTCTTAATGTGGCAAATGTAGCTTTCACAACCCTCTTCCTGAAATGTAGAGCTGTAAAGGTTTTCATAAAAGGAATTGACAAATTATGATATTGTAATGGGATCTTTGCATAAAACATCGTTAATTTTGAGTGCAGTTATAGATTTTCTTTTGTAGTTTCTCTTTCCAGTGCAAAAAACTAACTAGTGTTTCTTTCCCCCTTTTCAATCCATTTTGCTCTTGACCTTACAAAGGCACCCTTTGCCAGATCTGTGTAAAGCTGTTCTAATTCTAGTTGTAAAGACTTGAATACAGACTCCTCTTCTTCAGATGACAATTTTCTAAAGAAAGATAGTCTAAGCTTGCTCATCAGCTCTTTTTCTCTAAGGTTCTTTAAGTGCATCAGCTCTTTGGCACACTTAATGGCTACCGCTCTGATTTTATATTTGAAAATCCCCATCTACTTCCATAACCCAAGTCTTTTCTTGCAAAAATATCTTTGGCTAACGATTTGATGTTTTCAATGAGAGTAGTATCTTTCAGAAGTGTGTTGTTTAATTTCCAATATCCTCGAGTACCTTTTGATTTTTTAGTAGCTTGTAAATTCAAGGAAATCAAGTGATGATCAGAAAAGGGAGCCAACAACAACAAAATTTTAACAAAAAGTGGGAAATCATAAATAAATCTATTCTAGATTTGCGTGACATAGTTTTGTTGGTCCAGGTATAACCCTTTGCATGCGGACTGAAATAACCCCAGGCATCATCAACACATAGATCTTTGCATAATGTAGAGATGATATTGCTATTTAGAGGGTTTTGACTCGTTGTAGGAGGAAAACGATCAACCGAAGCATCAGGTGTTTCATTAAAATCTCCTGAAATAATTAGAAAAGCCCCTGAGTATTTTTTGCTTAAATCCTGTACTTTCCTGGTAAATTGGGTAAAGAGGGTCTTATTTGGAGCATGTGAGTTATGTCCATATACATTACAAAAGATGAAAATTGCATTGTCAAGTTTAACGATTACTATGACCCATCTCCCATCTTGAGAAGATGTGGATTCTAGAACGTCACCTTTAAACTTGTGAATAAGTGTCAAAACACCAGCAGAATGATTTGATCCATGACTGAAATAGGCCATGTCTCCCCATTGTGATTTCCAAAATGTAAAATCACTTTCACCCGAATGAGTTTCCTGAAGGACAAAATCTGCGTTACTGCGTTTACAATATAAAAATAAGGCTTTCCTTTTTGTAAGATCTCTTAAACCCCTAGCATTCAAACTAACGATATTGAGTGAGTTGAAAAATCAACTCCTGCATTAAAAAAGAAACACAAATTAGATAACAGAAGTAGTAATGTGAACAATAAACAGTGAAGATTACTCCGACGGAAAACTACGCTCAGCTGAGGTAGCGGTGGTTAACAGTATAACAAATCTATTTACTTCCTTTTTTAGTTGGCAATTGTTCATCAGTTGTAGTTCGAACGATACATTTACTTATGTCAGTACCTTCCCTTAACTGTATTCTTGGCGGTACTCACAGTTCCAGTTTGGTTAATATCAACAGAGTTACCCAGTAATCATTCTTCCTTCGATAAACGCGTGTGGGCCCTTGAACCCAGCCTTCTTTCCCTCTTGCCGTGCCTTCTGTATAAGCGGCCACAGTTTCTCTCTGGCAGTCTGATCCTGCGGTATCAGAGCTTCTTTGATGCGGAGCTTCTTCTCATCCAGAAACTTGTTCCCCTTGGCCATTCTCCAGATGATGTCCCTGTAATGGCGCATAGTTAAGCGTAAAATGATATTGCGAGGGGTCTATCAGATCTTCGTTTCCCAAGTCGATGTACCACATCAATCACGTCTCTTAGCTTATCTTTGATGCACGGTGCCACCTTTACTAGGATATTAATGACTGCTTCCCTAATATCCTCTCCCTCTACTTCTTTTACACCTTGGCTTTTCAGATTCCACCTGCGAGAGTACCTTTGAAGTTCAGCTACATTCTCACACAGCTCATTATTTTGGGATTGCGGTTTCTTCAACTCATTCTCTAGGAACGTTATCTTTTCCTTGTTCTCGATCACAATTTTGTGTAGCTGATTGACAGTTTGACAAATTATAGATCTTCTTTGCTGTTTCTTCGGTAGCCCGCTCTATGATGGACACTTTAGAGAGCGTGGCGTCTTGTTTAGTAGACATTTCGGAGAATGTGTCATCTTGTTTAGTAGACATTTTGGAGAATGTGTCATCTTGTTTAGTAGACATTTCGGAGAATGTGTCATCTTGTTTAGTAGACATTTTGGAGAATGTGTCATCTTGTTTAGTAGACATTTCGGAGAATGTGTCATCTTGTTTAGTAGACAAGGACTGGATTGCAGAGAAAAGTTCAGACATGGAGATATCCTCTTTTACTTTTTTCACCGGTGGATTTTTAGGTAAAGAGGTTGCAAGGATTTCATCCTGGTCAGTTTTGTTCTTTCTCTTGCTTGAGTTCGAGGATTCTTGTGTATCCATGCTGATCTGGTTCTCATTTTGGCTAGCTAGCATGTCTTCTGTGAGACTTGGATATTCTCTCGACTATAATTTTTCTGTCGTGTTCTTCCCATTCAACTTGATAAAAACGAACTCTAAACTTATCCTATGTTGCTAAAATAAGTTATAGTTGGTTTCTTCCAATAATGATAGCCAATATTAGACTGTTAACCACCTAGCCCTCAATGTTGCTTTGACGAGCGAGAAAACACTCCCTCACAACGACGCCATCTTGGCCCCCTCTATTGGCTGTCCTAAAAGTCGCCATCATCTAGTTTGCATAATTAGCCATGTGCATGGATGGACGCTGTAGGAGAGAGGAATAAAGTCGTGGGAGAGACAAAAATTGAGTAAAAAACACCCTAAATATGTTTAGAACTACAACTGAACTTTCTTCTGTCGATTCTTGTTTTTTTTTATGTCACAATTCCAACCCTCCTCCTTTATCTGGGCTTGGGACCGGCAAAAGTGACCCAAAAGAGACACTCTGGCAGAGTTACTTTGTTTTTTTATTTTAATTTTAGTTTAGTTTTCAGAATTTGGTTTGGTTTTTAACCATTTTAATTTTTTTATTTTAATTTTATTTTAGTTTTCATAATTTGGTTTGGTTTTTAACCTTATGGTCCACTTAGGAGCCTACAACAGGTCACAGTAAAACATTAACATTTTTAACCATAATTTTTTTTTGTATTCCCTCTACATTAACAATCTAAATGGACCTAAAAGAGACAATAGACAAAACTGTCAATGGCAATGTGAGAAAATTATGGTAACTACTCTGGCCTTAATTCAGGTTAAATTAATATTTTTTTTCAGACCCCCCTCCACACACACATAGGCTGTGCTGGCTCACAGAAAGAGTGGGTCATCGTCATTTTGGCCAAGGCTCTCTATGGCAGGTTCAGTAACTGATGGAGCTGACTTAAATGAGTAAGCAGCTGATGTGCCAAAAAGCTGCAAAACACTATCAGGCAGCTGGTGCTCATAGCAAGCCTCACCAGACAGTTTCAGTCCATATCGAATGTACAGGATGGAGTTAAGGACATCCGATTTCTAAGTTTGCTTTTTACCACACTGAATACTCTCTCGACTAAAGCATTCGAGTGTGGCAAGGACAACACAGACACAGCAGCCATGGCAAGTTATTGAAATGGGTTGATATCAGCTGCATCCCTGAACTTCCAAATCTCACTCCAGAAGCCCAGTGTTTTTTGTCTCATTCCATTTACTAAGATGGATGGCACGCCATTGCTGGACAATCTTGTCTATCTCTGCAGGGGAGTAGCCAAGGAGCTTGGCTATTTTTTCTATTTCTCCAGGGCTCTTATTGTGCTTTAGAGTTTCCTCCACATTGAAAACTGACATGTACTGCAATGCTTCGATGTTGTTCGGCAGTCTCACCCTCAACTCATTAGTGAGGGAGATGGTGAAGGCTACACACCGCTTTCGGACATTGTTTTCATCCTCAGCTGCCTTTGACTCAAAAAGGTAACCAAGGTACGGTTTGGGACTGATGTATCCATCTATTGGCCCTTTGAGTACATCAACATTTGCCAGTGGATTCAGCACCCTGCTGCTCACAGACTTGATCAGGCTAACCAAGCTGTCAAGTAGCTTAAGAGGATCTACCTGCTCTCCCTCAAAAGCCTTGATGGCCAACTGTACCTCACCCAGCACTGACTTCAAAAAAGTCAGATACAATATGTTTTGAGGATCACTGTACATTGAGTATAAAACCTCAGCCATGTAGCAGTGTTCACTGGACTTGGTGACTGCGAAATGCAGCCTAAGCTCCTCCCACTGGTCCAAAATGCGTGAAACCGCGGGTTCAATGGAGAGCCAACGTGTGGCACACACCTTGGTTATCTGTAAAGGTTTCTCCCCACAGTTGATGGTCTCATATATGGCCTTGTAGGCCTCCCTGCGCTTTGGAGACACTGAAAACCAGTTATAAGTCTCTCGTACCAAGTACTCCACACTACGGGGGGATGGTGTCATTGGAAGCATGACTTATAGCAAGCTGCAGAGAGTGGCACACACAGCGAATAAGAAGCAGATATTTGAGGCCATACTCCTCCTTCAGCACTTTATGGACCCCATTGTTAATCCCCGTCATAACAGAGGCATTGTCAGTCCCTATCCCCAGGAGTTTCTCTTTTTTTAAGACAACACTTCTCGAGGAAAGCCACAACAGCACAGGCTATAGATCTCCTCCCTCCAACTCAACAAGCTCCGGAAATGTTGATACAATTGTCTGCTTGGTGTCACTAAAGTACCTTATCACAACCCCCAGGTACTTAAAAACACTTCCATCCGTGGACTCATCAAGGAGGAGGCTGAAACGCTGGTCACCCACATCTGCAACCAACTTTTTCATAAAGTATGGTGCTAGAACACCATTAATAATTTCTGTGCACTTCGTCCTGTGCATTTTGAAGTGGGTAGCAGCAGTGGAGTCTGAGAAAGCTGCTCTACATGCTTCTCCAATGTGATCACATGCCAGCATGGAACAGTGTTCAGCGATTGCTAATGCCATGGTGGCCTCAGCCTTTTTTTGCAGAGTAAATTTTTTTAACCATATATTGCAGCTTGTTTTGGGTGGAACTGTTATAAGGCTTTGCCTTTTGAGTATGTTTTTGAGTTGTCATGTGTTTTTGTTACATAACTAAGTTTGGTGTAGAAATCAGCCTTACAATACAGGCAGTATGCCGTGTATCATCTCCAATAAACGGCTTCAACCAGCCTTTGAATTCAGGGTTTGATTCCCACTCCTTTCTGTATTTTTGAGTGTACAGTTTAGACTGAGACATGATGAGCTAGTCAGCTAGATGTTTAGCTTATGACACAGAGAGCCACACACACCGTGGACAAGGTGACTAAGTGACAGCGTCTGTCCTCGTTTGCAACACTCTGAGTTCCAAACTGCCCCAGGAAGCAACGGTCAGCACAAGAACTGTTCATTGGGAGTTTCATGAAAGGGGTTTCCATGGCCGAGCAGCCGCACACAAGCCTAAGATCACCATGCGCAATGCAAAGTGTGGGCTGGAATGGTGTAAAGCTCGCCGCCATTTTACTCTGGAGCAGTGGAAACGCGTTATCTGGAGTGATGAATCACGCTTCACAATCTGACATTCCAACGGATGAACATGGGTTTGGTGGATGCCAGGAGACCGCTACCTGCCCGAATGAATAGTGCCAACTGTAAAGTTTGGTGGATGAGGAATAATGGTCTGGGGCTGTTTTTCATGGTTCGGGCTAGGCCCCTTGACATTCTAGATGATTCTGTGCTTCCAACGTTGTGGCAACAGTTCGGTTTGGAAGAACTTGACCAGCCTGCACAGAGCCCTGAATTCAACCCCATCAAACACCTTTGGGATGAATTAGAAAGCAGACTGCGTGCCAGCCTAATCGCCCAACATCAGTGCCTGACCTCACTAATGCTGAATGGAAGCCACGCACCAATTTTCCAACATCTATTGGAAAGTCTTTGCAGAAGAGTGGAGGCTGTTGAACATGCACCTGTGGAACGGTCATTAAGACACTAACAGCTTACAGACGGTAGGCAATTAAGGTCACAGTTATGAAAACTTAGGACACTAAAGAGGCCTTTCTTCGGACTCTGAAAAACACCAAAAGAAAGATCCCTGCTCATCTGCGTGAACATGCCTTAGGCATGCTGTAAATAGGCACGAGGACTGCAGATGTGGCCAGGGCAATAAATTGCAATGTCCATACTGTGAGACGCCTAAGACAGTGCTACAGGGAGACAGGATGGACAGCTGGTACAGGATGACAACAACAACTACACGAGTTACACCAGGAACGCACAATCCCTCCATCAGTGCTCAGACTGTCCGCAATAGGCTGAGAGAGGCTGGACTGAGGGCTTGTAGGCCTGTTGTAAGGCAGGTCCTCGCCAGACATCACCGGCAACAACGTCGCCTATGGGCACAAACCAACCGTTGCTGGACCAGACAGGACTGGCAAAAAGTGCTCTTCACTGACGAGTCGCGGTTTGTCTCACCAGGGGTGATGGTCGGATTCGCGTTTATCGTCGAAGGAATGAGAGTTACACCGAGGCCTGTACTCTGGAGCGGGATCGATTTGGAGGTTGAGGGTCCATCATGGTCTGGGGCGGTGTGTCACAGCATCATCAGACTGAGCTTGTTGTCATTGCAGGCAATCTCAACACTGTGCGTTACAGGGAAGACATCCTCCTCCCTCATGTGGTACCCTTCCTGCAGGCTCATCCTGACATGACCCTCCAGCATCCATGAGGAGGAGATGCACTGCAGTACTTAATGCAGCTGGTGGCCACACCAGATACTGACTGTTACTTTTGATTTTGACCCCTCCTTTGTTCATGGACACATTATTCCATTTCTGTTAGTCACATGTCTGTGGAACTTGTTCAGTGTATGTCTCAGTTGTTGAATCTTGTTATGTTCATACAAATATTTACACATGTTAAGTTTGCTGAAAATAAACGCAGTTGACAGTGAGAGGACATTTCTTCTTTTGCTGAGTTTATCATCTGCAAACAGTAAACATTTGACTTGAAAGTCTAGTATGGTGAGGCCGGGTGCTTCAGAATGTTCTAGAGCCCTCGCCAATTTGTGCAGGTCCTCCGGAAGGGGGTCTTGTAGTTCTGGGAGGGTGTCTTGCTGGTCTGGGTGGGGTGTCCGTTGCTCTGTTGCTCCTGTGTGAGGTGTTGGGCGATGTCCATCAGGGTCGTCTCAAAGGTGGGGACTTTTGCCTTGTACAGGTGGAACTGGTCGTAGAGGCGGTTCAAGTCCAGGTTGGGGTGGTGGAACGGATAGACGTTTTAAGGCACAGTCCACTGAAATGCTTGCATTCACCGACTATAGTGGCAGGGTGAATGTATTTTTGTGGTAACAGGGAGGAGATGACTACATGTGAGATTGAGAAGCTTTTTCAATCACTCTATTGAGTGCTGTTGCCACCCTTTCCTGCATGGCCCTCAGGTTGTTTGTGCTTGTGTGAATTATGATGTGGCTGGGGGACCCTAGTCTGTCATCTGATAGCAGCTACAGGGCGAGCCAGGTGTTTGTACACCAGAGTTTAACCACTTTGTGTTATGGAAAAAGGTTCTTCTCATCAATGTATTTCCCATTTGAGGTGTTAAGAAATGGCGCCGACAGAGAGGGCTGAAGTTCTTCTAGCTCTTAGGAAACTTTGCAGTATTACATTTTTTTTATATGTTATTTCTTACATTATTAGCCCAGAAATGTTGTTGTGTTATTACATACAGCCGGGAAGAACTATTGAATATCAGAGCGGCGGTAACTCACCACCACTACCAGCATTACGCCAGGAATATGACTTTCCCGAATCTGATCCTTTGTTCGTGCCCCCCAGGGCAATTGAACTGATTCCAGAGGCCGATCCAAAACACAGCCGGCAGAGGAGAGGTACTCAGAGTGGTCTTCTAGTCTGTGGCGCGCACACCACCCCCGCTTCCGATTATATTACTCGCTAATGTTCAGTCTCTGGATAATAAAGTTGACGAGCTCAGGGTGAGGATGTTTTATTACCAACAATGACGAGACCGCCTACAGGGAGGAGGTGCAGGCTTTGGGAGTGTGGTGCCATGAAAATAACCTCTCACCCATTGTCAACAAAACAAAAGAGCTGATCGTGCACTTCAGGAAACAGCAGAGGGAGCACCCCCCTATCCACATCGACAGGACTGCAGTGGAGAAGGTGGAAAGCTTCAAGTTCCTCAGCGTACACATCACCGACAAGCTGAAATGGTCCACCCCCACAGACAGTGTTGTCAAGAAGGTGCAACAGCGCCTCTTCAACCTCAAGAGGCTGAAGAAAGTTGGCTTGGCACTTAAAACCCTCAACTTTTACAGATACACAATTGAGATCATCCTGTCGGGCTGTATCACCGCTTGGTACGGCAACTGCACCGCCCGTAACCTCAGGGCTCTCCAGAGGGTGGTGCAGTCTGCCCAACGCACCACCGGAGGCAAACTACCTGTACTCCAGGACACATACAGCCCCCGATGTCACAGGAAGGCCAAAAATATAATCAAGGACAACAACCACCCGAGCCACTGCCTGTTCACCCTGCTATCATCCAGAAGGCGAGGTCAGTACAGGTGCATCAAAGCTGGGACCGAGAGACTGTAAAACAGCTTCTATCTCAAGGCCGTCAGACTGTTAAATACTGTTACATAGCCATCACTAACACAGACAGGCTGCTGCCCTATATACATAGACTTGGAATCACTGGCCACTTTAATGGGATGTTTATTTTAATAATTTAATAATGTTTACATATTTTGCATTACTAATCTCATACTGTATTCTATCCTATTCTACTGTATCTTAGTCTATGCTGCTCTGACATTGCAAATATTTATATATTCTCAATTCCATTCCCTTACTTTAGATTTGTGTGTATTGTTAAATACTACTGTTAGATATTACTGCACTGTTAGAGCTAGAAACACAAGCATTTCACTACACCCGCAATAAAATCTGCTAAACACGTGTATGTGACAAATAAAAATTGTATCATCCTGTTTATGTATATCAATTGTACTACTTGCTTGGAAGTGGTAATACGTTTCTCCAAGGTCAGGGTTGTTACAAGAGGGATGAAATTGATATTATGTTGTTTTCATTGCCAGATGATCAACCCTTGAGTAAGAGATGATTCATTCATCATATCTGCAGTCGATAATATCTACTTGGATTATGAATGACTCTTTTTTTTACCATGTGCTTTTGAAATTGGTTTTATATTATTATTTCTGTCTTTAATTAAGTTAAGCAGACTAAAGCACTCAAATTAGGATGCATTGGAATTAAAGCAGCTTTTCCAATTCACTCCTGTGAGGATAAAAAAAACGAATCAATCAAATGTAATTTTGCCGGCGGTGCCATGTCATGCATTAAAACCGGAACTTCAAGGATTTTGTAATTCAATTCCAAAGCAATTTGAGGAAGGCTCAAATTGAATGCCGTGCAAAGAGATTAAAATATCTTAAATTTACAGTGGGTATTATAAGTATTCACCCCCCCTTGGATTTTTTCCTATTTTGTTGCGTTACAAAGTGGGATTTAAATGAATTTAATTGCGATTTTCTTGATCTACACAAAATACTATTTTAAAGTGGAAGAAAATTTGTATTTAGAACAAAGAAAATATGAAAAATAAAACAGTAATATACCTTGATTATATTAGTATTCAACCCCTTGAGTCAATACATGTCAGGACACCTTTGGCAGCGATAACAGCTGTGAGTCTTCTTGGGTAACTCTTTAAGAGCTTTGCACTCCTGGATTGTGCAATATTTTCCCATTATTCTTCTCAAAATTCTTCAAGCTCTGTCAGGGATCATGGCTAGATAGCAATGATCAAGTCTTGCCATAGATTTTCAAGCAGTCAAAACTGTAACTTGGCCACTCAGGAACATTCACTGTCTTCTTGTTAAGCAACTCCACTATAGATTTGGCCTTGTATTGTAAGTTTATTGTCCTGGTAAATTCCCAAGAGGTGAATTATTCTCCAATTATCTAGTGTAAAACAGACTGAAGCAGGTTTTCCTCTAGAATCCTGTTTTCTTTTTATCCTGAAAAACGTAGTTATCAATGTAACTACTACTATCAATGTAACTATGGAGGGAACGAAGTTCTAACAACAGAGCACCTGTTGTGATTTAATAATGTGTTGCGCGTCGGCTCAAACCCACAGGGAAACTGTGGTAACCCGGATAAAATCACTAACTGTGCGCTTCCTAACACACTCCTGGACCCAGTCATAAGAACACTATGAGCCACATTGGGAACAGTTGCATCCAAGTGATAAAACATCACAAAGGTATGTGGGGAACCCCAACTCGATGCAGCACAGATATCACCAATTCTCATCCCCTGAACACTGCCTAAGAAGCCATCACACCCCTAGTGGAGTGAGCACGCACACCGCTAGGCAACCCTTGTCCTTTGCTGTCATATGCCAGAGAGATACTCCTCCACAATCCAATGAGAAAGACACTGCTTAGAAGCGCACTACTGCAAGATGAATTAGCGAAGTAGACAAAAAGCTTGTCACAAACGCAGATATGATTGGTCCTATCCATATACAGTACCAGTCAAAAGTTTGGACACACCTACTCATTCAATGGTTTTTCTTTAATTTGACTATTTATAGAATATAGTGAAGACATCAAAACTATGAAATAGCACATGGAATCATGTAGAAACCATGATTTTAAATTGTTCAAAGTAGCCACTCTTTGCCTTGATGACAGCTTTGCACACTCTTGGCATTCTCTCAACCAGCTTCACCTGGAATGAGTTCCCACATATGCTGAGTACTTGTTGGCTGCTTTTCCTTCACTTTGGGGTTTAACTCATCCCAAACCATCTCATTTGGGTTGAGGTCGGGTGATTGTGGAGGCCAGGTCATCTGGTGCAGCACTCCATCACTCTCCTTCTTGGTCAATTAGCCCTTACACAGCCTGGAGGTGTGTTGGGTCATTGTCCTGTTGAAAAACAAATTATAGTCCCACTAAGCGTAAACCAAATGGGATGGCGTATCGCTGCAGAATGCTGTGGTAGCCATGCTGTTTAAGTATGCCTTGAATTATAAATAAATCACAGACAGTGTCACCAGCAAAGCACCTCCACACCATCACACCTCCACGTCCATGCATCACGGTGGGAACCACACATGCGGAGATCATCCGTTCACCTACTCTGCGTCTCACAAAGTTACGCCAGTTTTTGGACTGATCAGACCAAAGGACAGATTTCCACCGGTCTAATGTCCATTGCCATGTTTCTTGGCACAAGCAAGGCTCTTCTTCTTATTGATGTCCTTTTTAGTAGGGATTTCTTTCCAGCAATTCGGCCATGAAGGCCTGTTGACGCCGTCTCCTCTGAACAGTTGATCAAATAAAATCTAATTGTATTTGTCACATGCACCGAATACAACAGGTGTAGACATTACAGTGAAATGCTTACTCACAAGCCCTTAACCAACAGCGCAGCTTTAATAAAAAAATACAAAAAAAATAAGAAATAAAGTAACAAATAATTAAAGAGCAGCAGTAAAATAACAATAGTGAGGCTGTATACTGGGGGTACCGGTACAGAGTCAATGTGCAGGGGCACCGGTTAGTCAAGGTAATTGAGGTAATATATACATGTGGGTAGAGTTATTTAAGTTACTTGTGCATAGATAATAACAAAGAGTAGCAGCATCTTAAAAGGGGAGGGGGGAGGCAAGTAGTCTGGGTAGCCATTTGATTAGATGTTCAGTAGTCTTATGGCTTGGGGGTAGAAGCTGTTTAGAAGCCTCTTGGACCTAGACTTCGCGCTCAGGTACCGCTTTCGGTGCGATAGCAGAGAGAACAGTCTATGACTAGGGTGGCTGGAGTCTTTGACATTTTTTTTTTTCCTCTGACACGGCCTGGTATAGAGGTCCTGGATGGCAGGAAGCTTGGCCCCAGTGATGTACTGGGCCGTATGCACTACCCTCTGTAATGACTTGCGGTCGGAGGCCGAGCAGTTGCCATACTGGGCAGTGATGCAACCAGTCAGGATGCTCTCGATGGTGCAGCTGTAGAACCTTTTGAGGATCTGAGGACCCATGCCAAGTCTTTTCAGTATCCTGAGGGGGAATAAGTTTTGTTGTGGCCTCTTCACGACTGTCTTGGTGTGCTTGGACCATTTTATTTTGTTGGTGATGTGGACACCAAGGAACTTGAAGTTCTCAAACTGCTCCACTACAGCCCTGTCGATAAGAATGGGGGCGTGCTCAGTCCTCCTTTTCTTGTAGTCCACAATCATCTCCTTAGTCTTGACCACATTGAGGGAGAGGTTGTTGTCCTGGCACCACATGGCCAGGTCTCTGACCTCCTCCCTATATGCTGTCTCGTCGTTGCTGGTGATCAGGCTTACCACTGTTGTGTCATCGGCAAACTTAATGATGGTGTTGGAGTCGTGCCTGGCCGTGTAGTCATGAGTACAGGAGGGGTCTGACCACGCACCCCCCTGAGAGGCCCCCATGATAAGTATCAGTGTGCCGGATGTGTTGTTACCTACCCTTACCACCTTGGGGCGGCCCGTCAGGAAGTCCAGGATCCAGTTGCAGAGGGAGGTGTTTAGTCCCAGGGTCCTTAGCTTAGTGATGAGCTTTGAGTGCACTATGGTGTTGAACGCTGAACTGTAGTCAATGAATAGCATTCTCACATAGGTGTTCCTTTTGTCCAGGTGTGAAAGGGCAGTGTGGAGTGCAATAGAGAGTGCATAATCTGCGGATCTGTTGGGTCCGTTTGCAAATTGGAGTGGGTCTCGGTTCTCTCGGATAATGGTGTTGATGTGAGCCATGACCAGACTTTCAAAGCACTTCTTGGCTAGATTTGAGTGCTACGGGTTGGTAGTCATTTAGGCAGGTTACCTTAGTGTTTCGGGCATAGCGACTATGGTGTTCTGCTTCAAACATGTTGGTATTACCGACTCAGACAGGAAGAGGTTGAAAATGTCAGTGAAGAAACTTGCCAGTTGGTTAGCGCATGCTTGGAATACACGTCCTGGTAATCCGTCTGACCCTGCGGCCTTGTGAATGTTGACCTGTTTCAAGGTCTTACTCACATCGGCTGCGGAGAGCGTGATCACACAGTTGTCCGGAACAGCTGGTGCTCTCATGCGTGTTTCAGTGTTATTTGACTCAAAGCAAGCATAGAAGTAATTTAGCTTGTCTGGTAGGCTCGTGTCACTGGGAAGCTCTCTGCGCTGCTTCTCTGTGTAGTCTGTAATAGTTTGGAAGCCCTGACACATCTGACGAGCGTTGGAGACGGTGTAGTAGGATCCAATCTTAGTCCTGTTTTGACGCTTTGCCGGTTTGATGGTTCATTGGAGGGCATAGCAGGATTTCTTATAAGCTTCCGGGTTAGAGTCCCGCTCCTTGAAAGTGGCAGCTCTACCCTTTAGCTCAGTGCGGATGTTGCCTGTAATCCATGGCATCTTTTTGGGCTATGTACGTACAGTCACTGTGGGGACGACGTCCTCGATGCACTTATGAAGCCAGTGACTGATGTGGTGTACTTCTCAATGCCATCGGAAGAATCCCTGAACATATTCCAGTCTGTGCTAGCAAAACAGTCCTGTAGCTTAGCATCTGCTTCATCTGACTGCTTTAATTTTAGCTTGTAAACAGGAATCAGGAGGATAGAATTATGATCAGATTTGCCATATGGAGGGCGAGGGAGAGCTTTGTATGCGTCTATGTGTGTGGAGTAAAGGAGGTCTAGAATGTTTTTCCCCTCTGGTTGCACATTTAACATGCTGATAGAAATTAGGTAAAACAGTTTGAAGTTTTCCTGCATTAAAGTCCCTGGCCACTAGGAGCCACCTCTGGATGAGTATTTTCCTGTTTGCTTATGGCGGTACACAGCACATTGAGTGAGGTCTTAGTGCCATCATCAGTCTGTGGTGGTATGTAGACACCTACGAAAAATACAGATCACAACTCTCTAGGTAGATAGTGTGGTCTACAGGTGAACATTAGATACTCTACCTCAGGCGAGCAAAACCTAGAGACTTTCTTAGATATCGTGCTCCAGCTGTTGTTTACAAATATGCATAGACCACCACCCCTTGTCTTACCAGGGCGGCTGTTCTATCCTGCCGATGCAGTGTGTAACCCGCCAGCTGTATGTTAATCATGTCGTCGTTCATCCACAACTCAGGGAAACATAAGTTATTACAGTTTTTTAATGTCCCGTTGGTAGGAAATACATGCATTTAGCTAATCCAATTTATTTTCCAGCAATTGTGCGTTGGCCAGTAGTATGGATGGCAAGGGCAGATTAGCCACTCGTCGGCGGAACGTCACCCCGATCTCTTTCCGCCATATCTTTTCCGTCTCTTTCTCCTGTGAATGATGGGGATGAGGGCCTGTTCGGGTGTCTGGAGTAAATCCCTCTGGTCTGACTCATTAAAGAGAAATTCTTCGTCCAGTTCAGGGTGAGTAATCGCTGTTCTGACTTCCAGAAGCTCTTTTCGGTCATAAGCGACGGTAGCAGCAACATTATGTACGCAATAAGTTAACATTTTTGGGGGAAAAACAAACAAATAGCACGGTTGGTGAGAGCCCATGAAACGGCAGCCATCCTCTCCGGCGCCATTATGTTGAGATGTGTCTGTTACTTGAACTCTGTGAAGTATTTATTCGGGCTGCAATTTCTGAGTCTGGTAACTCTACTGAACTTATCCTCTGCAGCAGGGGTAACTCTGGGTCTTCCTTTCCTGTGGCAGTCCTCATGAGAGCCAGTTTCATCATAGCGCTTGATGGTTTTTGCCACTGCACTTGAAATAACTTTCATGGGTTCTTTGAAATTATCCGGATTGACTGGCCTTCATGTTTTAAAGTAATGATGGACTGTCGTTTCTCTTTGCGTATTTGAGCTGTTCTTGCCATAATATAGACGTTTACCAAATAGGGCTATCTTCTGTATACCACCCCTACCTTGTCACAACACAACTGATTGGCTCAAACGCATTAAGAAGGAAAGAAATTCCACAAATTAACTTTTAACAAGACACACCTGTTAAGTGAAATGCTTTCCAGGTGACTACCTCATGAAGCTGGTTAAGAGAATGCCAAGAGTGTACAAAGCTGTCATCAAGGCAAAGGGTGGCTACTTTGAAGAATCTAAAAAAATATATATTTATGCCACGACCGTCCTGTTGTTGGACCTTAGCAACACATGATCACCCTCCAACATCTGAAGGAAATTCCTCAGCACTAGCAAACGTGGTTGTAGGTAATTGATATGCAGCGTCCTTTGCGCTGTTGACCAAATCCCTCTTTCCGAGTATCCCACACACAGCGCTCCTCATCCCAGTAAGTATGCGTCTGTCGTGATCACCCTGTAGGACACTACCCGGCCCATGAGAAACCCTTGCAACAGCAGTCGCGGGTCTCTCCAAGGAGTCAATGCCTTTAGGCATGACCTTGAGCAACCGATGACAGTGGTGACATGCATCCATATGCGTAGCAATCACCCAGCCCTGAAACAGACGCATCAACAGAAGTCCCAGAGGCACCACAGCTATCATAGAGGCCATCAGACACAACAACCTCAGGCACAAGCAATAAGGCACTGAATGCCCCAGCTGAAACAGTGCCAGACAGAGCCGGAATGCAACCCCCCTCTGTTGGGACAACAACGCATGATTCAGAAACGAGTCCAAAACAAGACCCAGAAACTAAAAGCACTGAGCCGAAGTCAAACAACTTTTTTGTGATTCATTATGAACCCCAAACCAGCGTGTCAGTGTGGCGCTCCCCCTGTTCCCTCGACTCTGCTATGACCAGCCAATCGTCCAGACAGGCCAATACTCTGATCCCCTGGCACCACACCGATGCCAAAGCTGCCTTCACCATCATAAAAAAAGGTACGGGTGATAAGGAGATTGGGAGGATGTATAGCACATGAAAATATGCATCCTTCAGTCATTTTGTTTTAGTTCTTTTACCAATTTTTCTTCCCAATTTCGTGATATCCAATTGGTAGTGACAGTCTTGTCCCATCGCTGCAACTCCCGTAAGGACTCGGGAGAGGCGAAGGTTGAGAGCCATGCGTCCTCCGAAACACGACTCTGCCAAGCCGCACTGCTTCTTGACTCACTGCTCGCATAACCCGGAAGCCAGCTTCACCAATGTCCTGGAGGAAACACTGTACAGCTGGCAACCAAGGCCCGCCACAAGGAGTTGCTAGAGTGCGATTGGACAGGGACACCCCAGCCTGCAAATCCATCCACCAACCCTGACAACGCTGGGCCAATTGTGCGCCGCTTCATGGATCTCCCGGTCGTGGTCGGCTGCGACACAGCCTAAGATCGAACCCTGGTCTGTAGTGATGCCTCAAGCACTGCGATGTAGTGCATTAAGCTCTTAAGCTTTATTGTGTTATCCTTGATTTTCTTAAATTGTATGTGGAGCCATCACCAGCTGGAGCGCCCTTGTGTATGGATTTTACAAATTGTCAAATAAATTAAATCCATCAATCAAGACCGCTGCGCCACTCGCAAGGTGCATCCTTCTGTTCTATTTGACATGAACCAATCGCTGGGATGCACCGACTGCAATGGCTGCTGAAATATGAGCATTTTTTATGTGCAACCTTGAGATGCTTGTTTAAAACACGCAAGTACAGGATGGGACGCAAAGTTCCATCGTTATTGACAACTAAGAAGTACCAACTGCACCAACCGCTTTTTACTTCTGACACAGGGACCATCGGAATAGCCTGTTTTTGAAGGACAGAGGAAATCTCCTCTCTCAAGACAGGCGCTAGGACCTTGAGGACCGTTGACATAATGAAGCCACTGTAACCCCTCGTCACTGTCCTTATCATCCATGATGAAACTGCGCATGCCCGCCACTGGACCGAGCACACTGCAAGTCTCCCATCCATTAACTCCTGAAGGGGCAGATTGCCACCCTGAGGACTAGGATACTTTGTTGTCATGCTTGTTTTCAAATCCACCACACTTGACAACCGTGTGTTTGAGCATGGGGAAGGAACTGTTCGTTCTGATACCCGGCCCACACCGAGTTTGGAGACCTCAGCAACCAGTAACTTGCCCTTCATTGACCAAGACACTTGGGAGCACTGTAAATAATTGAGAATTTCAATAAGCATTTTTTTATGACTGGCCATGCTTTCCACCTGGCTACCATTACCCCGGTCAACAGCCCTGCACACCCCCACAGCAGCTTGTCCAAACCTCCCTATTTCTCCTTCACCCAAATCCAGATAGCTGATGTTCTGAAAGAGTTGCAAAATCTGGACCCCTACAAATCAGCTGGGCTAGACAATCTGGACCCTCTGTTTCTAAAAGTATCCGCCGCAATTGTTGCAACCCCTATTACTAGCCTATTCAACCTCTCTTTCGTATCGTCTGAGATCCCCAAAGATTGGAAAGCTGCGGCAGACACTCTAGACCCAAACTGTTACAGACCTACAGTGAGGGAAAGAAGTATTTGATCCCCTGCTGATTTTGTACGTTTGCCCACTGACAAAGAAATGATCAGTCTAGAATTTTAATGGTAGGTTTATTTGAACAGTGAGAGACAGAATAACAACAAAGAAATCCAGAAAAACACATGTGAAATTTTTTATAAATTGATTTGTATTTTAATGAGGGAAATAAGTATTTGACCGCTCTGCAAAACAAGACTTAGTACTTTGTGGCAAAACCCTTGTTGGCAATCACAGAGGTCAGACGTTTCTTGTAGTTGGCCACCAGGTTTGCACACATCTCAGGAGGGATTTTGTCCCACTCCTCTTTGCAGATCTTCTCCAAGTCATTAAGGTTTCGAGGCTGACGTTTGGCAACTCGAACCTTCAGCTCCCTCCACAGATTTTCTATGGGATTAAGGTCTGGAGACTGGCTAGGCCACTCCAGGACCTTAATGTGCTTCTTCTTGAGCCACTCCTTTGTTGCCTTGGCTGTGTGTTTTGGGTCATTGTCATGCTGGAATACCCATCCACGACCCATTTTCAATGCCCTGGCTGAGGGAAGGAGGTTCTCACCCAAGATGTGATGGTACATGGCCCCGTCCATCGTCCCTTTGATGCGGTGAAGTTGTCCTGTCCCCTTAGCAGAAAAACACCCCCAAAGCATAATGTTTCCACCTCCATGTTTGACGGTGGAGATGGTGTTGTTGGGGTCATAGGCAGCATTCTTCCTCCTCCAAACACGGCGAGTTGAGTTGATGCCAAAGAGCTCCATTTTGGTCTCATCTGACCACAACACTTTCACCCAGTTGTCCTCTGAATCATTCAGATGTTCATTGGCAAACTTCAGACAGGCATGTATATGTGCTTTCTTGAGCAGGGGGACCTTGCGGGCGCTGGAGGATTTCAGTCCTTCACGGCGTAGTGTGTTACCAATTGTTTTCTTGGTGACTATGGTCCCAGCTGCCTTGAGATCATTGACAAGATCCTCCCGTGTAGTTCTGGGCTGATTCCTCACCGTTCTCATGATCATTGCAACTCCACGAGGTGAGATCTTGCATGGAGCCCCAGGCCGAGGGAGATTGACAGTTATTTTGTGTTTCTTCCATTTGTGAATAATCGCACCAACTGTTGTCACCTTCTCACCAAGCTGCTTGGTGATGGTCTTGTAGCCCATTCCAGCCTTGTGTAGGTCTACAATCTTGTCCCTGACATCCTTGGAGAGCTCTTTGGTCTTGGTCATGGTGGAGAGTTTGGAATCTGATTGATTGATTGCTTCTGTGGACAGGTGTCTTTTACACAGGTAACAAGCTGAGATTAGGAGCACTCCCTTTAAGAGTGTGCTCCTAATCTCAGCTTGTTACCTGTATAAAAGACACCTGGGAGCCAGAAATCTTTCTGATTGAGAGGGGGTCAAATACTTATTTCCCTCATTAAAATGCAAATCAATTTATAACATTTTTTTTTGTTATTCTGTCTCTCACTGTTCAAATAAACCTACCATTAAAATTGTAGACTGATCATTTCTTGGTCAGTGGGCAAACGTACAAAATCAGCAGGGGATCAAATACTTTTTTCCCTCACTGTATATCCATCCTACCCTGCCTTTCGAAAGCCAAGTTAACAAACAGATCACTGACCATTTCGAATCCCACTTTCGAATCCCCTTCTCCGCATGCAATCTGGTTTCCAAGCTGGTCATGGGTACATCTCAGCCACGCTCAAGGTCCTAAACGATATCATAACCGCCATCGATAAAAGACGATACTGTGAAGTCATATTCATCGACCTGGCCAAGGCTTTCGACTCTGTCAATCACCACATTCTTATCGGCAGACTCAACAGCCTTGGTTTCTCAAATGAATGCCTCGCCTGGTTCCCCAACTACTTCTCAGACAGAGTTCAGTGTGTCAAATTGGAGGGCCTGTTGTCCGGACCTCTGGCAGTTTCTATGGGGGTGCCACAGGGTTCAATTCTCTGGCCGACTCTCTTCTCTCTATACATCAATGATGTCGCTATTGCTGCTGGTGATTCTCTGATCCACCTCTACGCAGACAACACCATTCTGTATACTTCTGGCCCTTCTTTTGACACTGTGTTAACTAACCTCCAGACGAGCTTCAATGCCATACAGCTCTCCTTCCATGGCCTCCAACTGCTCTTAAATGCAAGTAAAACTAATTGCATGCGCTTCAACCGATCGCTGCCCGCACCTGCCCGCCCGTCTAGCATCACTACTCTGGACGGTTCTGACTTAGAATATGTGGACAATTAAAAATACTTAGGTGTCTGGTTAGACTGTAAACTCTCCTTCCAGACTCACATTAAGCATCTCCAATCCAAAGTTAAATCTAGAATCGGCTTCCTATTTTGCAACAAAGCCTCCTTCACTCATGCTGTCAAACATACCCTCGTAAAACTGACTATCCTACCTATCCTTGACTTTGGCGATGTCATTTATAAAATAGCCTCCAACACTCTACTCAGCAAATTGGATGCAGTCTATCACAGTGCCATCTGTAAATAGGCCATCCAACTACCTCATCCCCATATTGTTATTATATTTATTTATTTGCTCCTTTGCACCCCAGTATCTCTACTTGCACATTCATCTTCTGCACATCTATCACTCCAGTGTTTCACTGCTAAATTCTTAATACTTTGCCACTATGGCCTATTTATTGCCTTACCTCCCTAATCTTACCTCATTTGCACACACTGTATATTATAATTTTTTATTGTGTTATTGACTGTACGTTTGTTTATTCCATGTGTAACTCTGTGTTGTTGTTTGTGTCGCACTGCTTTGCTTTATCTTGGCCAGGTCGCAGTTGTAAATGAGAACTTGCTCTCAACTGGCCTACCTGGTTAAATAAAGGTGAAATAATTAAATAAAATAAAAAAATGCTTGGGAAGGAGGGCCCCAAGCCAAACAACCTTGTTGGCGAAATTGTGTCCCTCTCACGAATCCTGAGAAACGTCTCTGTTTATTCGTAAGCACCGTACTAGGATTAGCCCCTTTGTTAGCCTATGGAGCTAAGTAACTCGCCACTCATCTCAAAATCTTTAAACAGTACTGCAGGGACATGAGGTAAATACTTTCCTCCAAACGCAATCAAAGGCACATTCACAACCAATGGTTCATTCTCCCCCGCCAAATCCAAAGCTGAGGCTTCAGGCTGCCCCAGAGTCTCATCCGATTCACACTCTGAAAACCCCCCAAGGCCAATCAGTAAAAGTATATCATCCCTGGAATCCGGATTCTGGACACTTCCAGAGAGACTGGAATGAGGCTCACTTGGCTGGGATGACACCCCATCAGCTCCGACCACCAATCTTCCTCATATTCCCTAGGACATGGTTGGAGGTACAAATTTGACATATTAGCCTTTTAAAACTTACTCTTACCACTGGCTGTCATACACAAGCATGGAAGCACTGGCTACACAAGCAGAGCAGAAAGTAGCCTGTTTTTAGCAAACAGAGCAGAAAGTACAGTAGTTAGCTTTTAGCAAACACAAAAACCGATATCAAGACGCCAAAACTTGCAAACATCTAGGGGGACGAGCACTCTCTCCCCACTAACAGACACCTAAGTCAGAGCCGAATCTCGTAGCCTTCGTGTGCTTGAAAAGTTGATAAATTGCGTGGCACATCCTTCCTTCAGGCGTGCTGAAGAGCGAAGAATTGAGTAAATGGTTGTGAGCCCTGGTATTACAGCCAGGAAGGCGGGTTCTTCCGAAGGCTGGCTTGGGCATCCATTGGCCTGTTGGGTGTGATTTCAGTTTGCTTCAGGTGAAAATAGATTGGTCATTGACTCCCCGTAGTATGTTATGCCGAGTGACCGACTGAAAGGGAACTCCCCAGTCTTTGCCAATGTCAAGCATATCCATACCACGATGCAGCCACCACCATGCTTGAAAATAAGGAGGCAGGTAGTCAGTTATGTGCTGTTTTGGATATCCCCCAAACATAAGGCTTTGCATTTAGGCCAAATGTTTATTCATTTGTCATGTTTTTTGAAGTATTACTTTACTGCCTTGTTGCATGTTTTGGATAATTTTTATTCTGTATATTTTATTATTTTCACTGTCGTTTAGGTCATTACTGTGGAGTAACTACAACACTGTTGATCCATACTCAGTTTTCTCCCTTCATAGCCATTGAACTCTGTAGCTGTTTTAAAATCACCAATGGCTCATGGTGACATCCCTGAGCAGTTTCCTTTCTTTCCTGCAGCTTAGTTCAGAAGGTCGACTGTATCTTTGTTGTGTCTGGATGGTTTACTTTGTCATCCACTGCATAATTATTAACTTGAACATGCTTAAAGAGATATTAAATGCCTTATTTGTTATTGTAACCCATCTACCAATCACTGCCTTTCTTTATGAGGCTTTTGAAAAGCTCCCTGGTCTTTGCAATGAAATCAATGCTTGACTGAGGGACCTTACAGATGTTGTGTGTATGGGGGACAGAGGAAGTCTCCTGAACTAATTTACATTTGTAGATTATTCTTTTCGCTTTGACATTGTGGAGAAAGTTGTGTAGATCAATGACAAATCTAAGGGGGGTGAACACATATGAAAGTACCGTAACTAGGAAATGCTGTCGTCATGCTGCTGCACTAGAAGGATTTTTTTTAAACAATGAATGAAAGATATGATTACATAAGTGATTTACAAAAACTCTCATTATGATCCCCCATGACTTGGCCACGCACGACTCCAACTCAATTATCAAGTTTGCTGACGACACGACAGTGGAAGGCCGGATGAATAACAACGACATGACAGCCTACAGGAAGGATGTTAGAGCCCTGGCGGAGTGGTACCAGGAAAATAACCTCTTCCCTCAACGTCAACAAAACGAATTAGCTTATCATGGAGAAAAGGAGACCGAAGACCGAGCACACCCCCATTCTCTTTGACAGGCCGCAATGGATAGGGTCAAAAGCTTCAAGTTCCTCATCATGCACAACACTGTGGACCTGAAATGGTCTCGACACACCGACATTGTGGTGAAGAAGGCGCAACAGCACCTCTACAACCTCTGGCAGCTGAAGAAATTTGGCATGGCTCCATTGTCAGCACTCTATTGGGCAGCATCACTGCCTGTTACAGCAACTGCTCTGCCCTCATCCACATGGCTCTCCATAGAGTGGTGCGGGCAGCCCAACAAATCACCGTGGACATGCTGCTTGCCTTCCAGGACATCTACAGCACCCAATGTCAAATAAAGGCCAAGAAGATCATTAAGATCTGGCATTTGCTCAACCAAGAAGCAGCCCAATACATAGATTGATGATTAAGGAAAGTGTTGATATATACTGTACAAAAATATAAACGCAACATGTAAAGTGTTGGTCCCATGTTTCATGAGCTGAAATAAAAGATCCCAGAAATGTTCCAAATGCACAAAAAACGTATTTCTCTATGCACAAATGTGTTTATAGTTTATAGTACAGTCTTGTTATTTTCTCCTTTGCCTAGATAATCCATCCATCTGACAGGTGTGGCAGATTTTATAGATTATTTTACCTTTATTTAACTAGGCAAGTCAGTTAAGAACAAATTCTTATTTTCAATGACGGCCTAGGAACAGTGGGTTAACTGCCTTGTTCAGGGGCAGAACGACAGATTTTTACCTTGTCAGCTCAGTGATTTGACCTTGCAACCTTCCGGTTACAAGTCCAACGCTGCCGCCCCATAGACTAAACAGCATGCCCATTACACCGGTGCACCTTGTGCTGGGGACAATAAAAGGCCACTCTAAAATGTGCTGTTTTGTCCCCGAACACAATGCCATATATTTTTCTCAAGTTTTGAAGGAGCGTACAATTGGCATGCTGACTGAAGGAATGTCCACCAGAGCTGTTGCCAGAGAATTTAATGTTAATTTCTCTACCATAAGCTGCCTCCAATGACGTTTTAGAGAATTTGGCAGTACGTCCAACCAGCCTCACAACTACAGATTTTCTGAAAACATACCGATTTTACACACTGCGTGAGTCTGTTGTTTACCCCTTTCTGAACGCGCACATCAGAAAGCATCATTTGCCACACTAGCATGGTGGTGTAAAATTCTGTTTTATTAAGACAGTACGCATATTTCCCCAATTTTATTTTCCACCGGCGACCCATTAAATCAAGTTAAGGAAACTGACGCATTTTCAGCCTGAATGGAGGATGTTTGATGTACAAACTGGTCCATGGAGAACAAAAGTGTATTATCGGCTGGGCTGACTGTGTCGACACCTAGAGGTAATACTGCATCAAGAAGAACTCTGCCCTTTAGGAGTTTCGGCGTTGCTTTAGGCATTTCTATCATCTGACTGTCTTTGGGTAAAAAGAGGTTTCAGCCAGTTAATTGCACCTTGTCATTGTGGCTATGGTTTAGCCCAAGTGGTGGCACTAGGTATTTCTACCTGGCTGTTCCAGTGTGTAAACTCTGAAAGACAGTGTCCATCGGTAGGTTTTCTTTTGCGGCCTACCCAATGTTTATGTCCTTTTTTTAACATATTTTGCTGACATTATTATTAATCTAACCACTGCTATTACCATCATTTTGTTAATAAATCAAACAAAAATTCCCCCTACAGACCTGCTTTGCCTCCTGCCTGCCTGTCATGCTACCTAATAAAAAGTAATTGGTGGTAAGTTGATAGTTTTCTTTATTTTCTTGATTGAATAACTCATTGTTCAATAACATGACGATATAACATAAGATTTGAAAATTGTATTTTAGTAAAGTGCAAGACTTCCTAAAGTTATAATGGTCCTTTTAATTTATCATCTATCCAGGGCCGCCGCTAGTCTTTTGGGGGCCCTAAGCAAATTCTGTTTTACAGCTAATTTCCTGCAATTCTACCCGTTTTGTAAAGACTCATGCCATGTTAATGATATCTGAGTGAGAGTGACTAACAAAGTTAATGGGGGCCCCATGGAGGTAAGGGCCCCTGGGCACGTGCCCTGCGTGACAGGTCGGTATTCGGCCATGACAACTACATGCTTAGATAGCTGGCTAAACTAATTAACCGATCAAAAAAGTGTTAGCTGATCTTGCTAAGTGAGTGACTGTCAGTGGCTGACATAACAAGAGAAAAATTGCTGAAGCGCAACCAAATTTTGAACTTGCACCTTGTGTATTCTACTATTCTAACTAACAACAGTAAGTTGTTAATAACATTTTGGGTACATTTTGGGGGTTGGAGGCCCCTAACGGCCTGGGTGCCTAATGATGCCTGGAGCCGGCCCTGTGTCTATCAGGGGAGCAAGTTGAAAGTGTGAAAGTGATGAGCCATTCAATATGCCCAAGGAGTCCATCTGGCGTGCCATGAAAGGATACTACAATGTAATTATGTTAACGTTGTGACTAGGTGATGGAGCGATTGAGGACAGTATTTGATTTATGTCGATTGTTGACCTCTGAAATGTGAATAAGTGTGAAAGCAGGAAGCAGGTCTAATTAATCTTTCATCAGTCAGGAGAGAGCTATGGGGTGATTTAATGTCCTCCGTGTTACTGGCCTAAAGTTGGGTCTATTACTGTAATGCAGCAGTGTATGCATAATTACAGGAGACTGGAGTTTACATTGGAGTCTGTAGAATATCTTCTTTTAAAAAATAGGAATAATTTTTATACCGGGACATCTAATAGGCTTCACAAAAAGGGAATGTAACATTATAGGTAACCAGTAGGTGGCTCTCTTATACCAAGGAATGTTTCTTAACATTTAGGATCTGCTAAGATGTCACATGTGGGCTTGAGTGTAAAATGATATAATATATATACACTGAGTGTACAAAACATTAAGGACACCTGCTCTGTTCATGACATAGACTGACCAGGTGAATCCAGGTGAAAGCTATGATCTCTTATTGATGTCCATGTCAATCAGTGTAGATGAAGTGGAGGAGACAGTTTAAAGGAGGATGTTTAAGCCTTGAGACAATTGAGACATGGATTGTGTATATATGCCATTCAGAGGGTGAATGGGCAAGCCAAAAAATGTAAGTCCCTTTGAACGGGTATGGTAGTAGGTGCCAAGCGCACCGGTTTGTGTCAAGAACTGCAATGCTGATGGGTTTTTCACACTCAACAGTTTCCTGTGTGTATCAAGAATGGTCCACCACCCAAAGGACATCTAGCCAACTTGACACAACTGTGGGAAGCATTGGAGTCAACATGGGCCGTGCCTCAACAAACTGAGGCTGTTCTGAGGGCAAAAGCAACTCTATATTAGGAAGGTGTTCCTAATGTTTGGTATACTCAGTGTACAGTATACTACAGATATAATAGTGCTATAATGTAGGCTATTGAGCCTTGAAATGCCTACTGTAAATTGGCTATCATCATCTGCTCAGCTGGTGTATGGACTCATCTCAAGAGTGGGGCATCTTTTATCCTCTCATACCGTTAGGCAAAAAAAATGATGTTTGGTGTAATACATTTAGTCTAATCTCTATAGAACATTATGCTTGTTGGTGCAGATGGCAGGACACACTGGTCTATGGAAAGTTTGGCTTACCTGTGACCTATATATCTATAGGTTATTAGTAGCTGGAGGAAATAGAGGGCCTATAAGGGAGTTTTGTTTCTGTGAGAAATATTGTTTTTTTTCTTTCATAGCTGTCTATGTAATAACATTCCTCATGCATTTGGCTTTTCATTCATTTTACAAAGCACATCATATGTTTTATAATAATGCACATTAGTAGTTTTGCTCTTCCACTCTGGGTCAGAACAGGTACCTCTTGCAATTAATACCAAGGTTTGGCTAATTAATTCAAAAACACTCTTCTGTTAAGGTGCTGTGGGTGATGTGTGTATTGTGCATCTGAGACAAAAATAATACATTGAAATCAAAGCAGTCCCAAGGTTAGTGTTTTCACCAGGGAACACTGGAGTCCAGAACAACGGGTTACTAATTAGGTAAGCAACAAATGCTTTGTCCAACCACAGTCAAATAGTGTAGGTAATACTAAAATGGGCTACATTTAAGCTGGTTTTATATGATTTATTAGGATGAAAGGGATGCTTTCTTTACCCACCTGCTCATAGATAGGCATTGTTTTGTATTTGCTCGGTATTCTGAAGAGACACACACTTACACATTGGTATGTGAGCCAACCTATTTCAGTTGTCACTTTTCTTGTCCAAAATTAGGTGTTAATGGATTTTCAACACAGTTCAATATTGCAGCCCTTTCTCTGCCATGTCGCCTACTGTTGGCCAAAACCAGGAGAATTCATTAGAACTGATTTAAAGCTGTCTCCACTGGAATTCATCCTTCATCTAAAAATAATTCTGCACTTCCTTTTGTTCTCTAATCGGAGAGGAACCTTTTTCCCATTCCGTTTTTTTCTCTAAAGGAAATTGTCTTACAAATGAGGGTCATCTCTTTTCAAGGATAGAATGACCAGGAAAGTCAGTGGCTGGTAGGCTTTCTCTGCTCTGATAAAAAGGTGTGCCAGAAAATGTGAAAGGCCTCTCTTTCTGGCTGAGATTAAACATAGTATTTTGATAATAGCTCTAATATGAATATGTGATCAGTTTACATTTCTTCAACTTTCCATTCTTGAATCACTTAGCCTACCTTTTCTACTTTCATCTCATTTGTCAAATCAATTCATCATGAATGGAAATTGATGTAATATCTATATTAAAAACAGTTAATTGATGATATTTGATCTCATGTCAATCCTTGGTTGATTCTCAGTTTCAGCTCCACCATCTAAAGCAGACAGAGCAGAGACGCAAAAAGGATCTGTGGAGGCACTGAGGAAGGCATGCAGGTGTGGAGACCTCATCAAAAACATATTACGTGAGTTTGAGACTTTTTTTTTCGCAATAATTTGTCTCCTTTCAGACTTCTCTATGCACAACTCCCAGATTCCTTTCCCCTCATCAAATTGCCAGATTTCTCTCACACCAAAAACTGATACAACCTAGACTGGTTTACCTCTCACCTGTCAAACTGTATTGATTTATGTTGCTCTGGTTACAGGTGCCATGTACTGTACATTACTGTGACCTCTGCCATTGAAATGGGCTTGTTCTCCCCACTCTTGTTGTCTTCTGAGAAAAGCTTTTCTCCTGATGAGTTGTCTCCAAGGTGAGGACCGCTGGCACTTCAAATAAAAAACAATTCCTCACCCATCTTTCTCACTCTCAGTAATAGTTTTTACTTTTAGGCCTATTGTACTTGGTTTGTTGAATTCTCATTTGAAACATGGACTGGAGGTGTGGGTTGAATGAGCCAATTCTAGGTAGCAATGATTGTATGAGTGGCCAGGTGCCATGGACTCAAGGATGGTAAGCTCTGCAGGAGTGTCACGTGTACAAAATCTTTGTTTTTATCCTGAAATCATAGTTGTCTTATTCAAACTGAAATTAGAAAAGGAAGACCGAACAGTGTTAGGATGAGCCATCTGCCATGTTTTCACACACTATCATTGATTTCACACATTTTGTGTCTGTACATAAATTGTGTCTGTATTTATTTTTAATGTCATGATCTCAGTGGGCTATGTAATATTTGGTGTATTTTTTTTTGATAACCAAAGTCACTGTCTCTGTACTCACCAGGCCATGTCCAACTTCACATTTTCAACTGGGCTTGTCTGACATCATTTTCCTTAAGATGTTCAGAAAACACCTACCACACCTAATTTAGCTTTCTTTGGGTTGTGAATTCCGAGCTGCCAGCAGTGACCCTATACAAGCTGCTTTCTGCTCTGGCTCCCTGTAGGAGTTCTGTGTCAGGTACTCCTGGGAGGCTTGGCCTGCTCTGCTCTCTCCATCTCAGGGTAGGTAGAGACATGACAGAACGGTCAGCACAGTGCATGGAAATGCCTCTGACTGTCTGACAGCGGAATGGGGCTGGTGATGGAGCAATTGAAAGAGATTTATTGCTTTGTGCTAATCCACTCTTCTTCGGTGTGCTGGTCCTCCATGCCTCACATCTCCCACATGTACCCAATCCCCCCATTTCCCTCCAAAGGGCTTCACGCTTTCTGAGCAACCATGGCAGATGCCCACTCTACCCTGACTGGTGGGAAAGCAACAACCCATAGAGGGCAGCAGTACTACAGTAGAGTGCACAACTGGAACGTGTGTTGTGTTCAGGTCTTAAGCAGGCTCTTCCTCCCTGGCAGGAAGCAACACAGTGGTGGGCAGTCATAATTAACAGATCACTATTTATATTCCCTCTTCTCCCCCTTCCCTATATTTCTACCCTCTCTCTCTACGGACAACTGAGTCGGAGGAGATTGACAGATTGGCTTGTTCTGTGTATCAGCTGTAATTAAAAATAATTTAGGTTGTTGATGGCACTTCCCCCCCAGTGGATGGATGGATGGAGGAGTTATAGGTATTCTATAATGCACGATTGGCTCCCCTGCCTTATTGACCAGGGAAACACTCAGAGCTCAGGATGTGACAGATTACGCAGGGAGATAAATCCTTCAAACCGGTCCTGTCTGTTTTTCTACCAGCCTCACTGCTCTGTGGCCTGGGCTAGGCTGGGACTGATCCTAGTATCAGCTTGATTTACAGCCCACAGCCCAGTGAGAGCTAGAGGCTTAATATTTCAGGAAGTATGGATGCAGAATGGATTTTAAAAGTTCATGTCTGTCAAAGCCAGTATGAATTTGAGTTTGAGGAGGCAACCTATGACTGAGCAGTTAATCAACTTGGGTTGTCTTTGATATTTAAGACTACTTCAGTCCACTGGCATGAGCTATGGGAGTCTCCAGGTCTCAGGGAAGGTTATTCATCACAGAAACATAGATCCCAAACCTCCTCCGCTACACAGTGCACTCCACTTGAAAGAAGTTGATTATACCCTATACTTTTAATGCATCTTGCAATGTATGTTCTGTTAGCTCCTCTGCTATCAGGACCAGTTAATAATTGTCCCTCTATCTGTAGTGATAAGCAATCAGCGATCAGGTGTGTGTGACTTCATGCAAAATCGAAATCAATGCTCTAATGGGTTGTGCAATGAGGAGTCATTATCTGTGGATTTTGATGTAACCGTGAATTAGTTCACCAACTTTCCTTAAACCCCGCCCCCAACCCTCTCTCTCTCACTATGAGGCATTTTTTTGTTTGTTCTGATGAAAAGTGTTTATACTAATGGCAATTAATTATTAATTGCTTACTCTGAGTTTCCAGTCTAACCCTTTCTCTGCTCAATGCTGCCCATATTCAAAGTATCATGTATTTTTTCTCCTTTTCTGTCTTTGACTTTTAGCCTTTCTACATGAATTCAGACGACCTGTCGAATGCATAAACTCCCCTGCATACCGTCATTTCAACAGTGTCATTCACAACACGGCACTGGGATGTATCAGGGAGATACACAGCGGAATATGTCTCTCTCCTGACACACAGTGTGACATCTTGAAAGGGAACATGGTCTCACTTTATGAACTGAGCTCTAATTTAAATAGCTTCACCAGCTGGGCTGACACAGTCGTCGCCTCATGAATCCATGTTCTCTTGTCAGTGAAAGGAAGAGGGGGATTCTGTGACAAACCATTTTCTTATTTCTCTTTTTCTCGCTGGGGCTAGGTTTATTCCTGTTCCCTCCGTCTTCCTCCTCTCTTTCGTTTTGGAATCTGCGTTGCAATAGTAGAGCTGATTAATTGGCCCTGTCTTGCTTTGTGGAAGGGAGAGATGAAGGTGCCAGTTCTCTCTCCAGGGTGCCACCCCGCCTACCCTCACTCCACGCTGTGGCTTCTCTAAGAGCATCTCCCTCTGCCAGACTCTGGAAAAAGAGTTTCATATAAATGCAAATCCAATTCAAGCCATTCAGTCATTCAGTCATTCACAGGCACTTTCCAATACTGCAGTCGAATAGAGAAAATGAAAAGGAAACAAAAAGTTGATTTAGCCGGACAAGGTGATAGACAGATATAGCCCAGTTTTGTTTAATTGAAATGTAAGAGGTAAAGGCCGGCCAGAGAAATAGCTCGATGCAATCCGCCACGCAGGCAGGGAAAAGAAAATACTTGCCTTGATCAGTAAGTGCCAGCTCATTATGTATTATTTATTTATTTGCTTTAATATCTGGTGCATTGGAGAGGAAATAAGCACCATGGTATTTCCTGAAGAGCCTGTGGGCTTGTTAGTAAATTGATGTAGGCTAAAAAGTGGCATGGGAAATTAAAGTACTTTGATATATCAATGGTAATAACACTTCATCATAGTCCCAACACCATCACACTTCTCCAATCACCACTCTGAGCCCTGCAGGGTCCCCATCCGTCTCTATCACAGCAACCACTAGCCTGTTAGCAGATCAGGATGAGCGATGATCTAAGGCATTGATCATTGTGGAGCTGGACAGTTAATGAAACAACTTCAGTCAGGCTGCACACGGAAGTCAGAGGATGAACCTCCATCAGTATTGACAAAAGGAGAGAGAGATCGGTTGGTTGGTTTAGGAGGTAGAATTAGGAGTTCTGTTTTGGCTCACACAGAGGCTTGAACCCACAACCTCTGCATTGCTAGCATACATGACCACGCGCAATGTGAGAAACGTCCTCCTCCACTGAGGTGACGCTTCAGGCTGAGGAGTTCCTTTCACACATCCCCATGTGATACATTCACTCCTCCACAGAGGTGACGCTTCAGGCTGAGGAGTTCCTTTCACACATCCCCATGTGATACATTCACTCCTCCACAGAGGTGACGCTTCAGGCTGAGGAGTTCCTTTCACACATCCCCATGTGATACATTCACTCCTCCACAGAGGTGACGCTTCAAGCTGAGGAGTTCCTTTCACACATCCCCATGTGATGCATTCACTCCTCCACAGAGGTGACGCTTCAGGCTGAGGAGTTCCTTTCACACATCCCCATGTGATGCATTCACTCCTCCACAGAGGTGACGCTTCAGGCTGAGGAGTTCCTTTCACACATCCCCATGTGATACATTCACTCCTCCACTGAGGTGACACCACATGTGTAAAACTCTGGGTCCTATTTGTAGGCAATAACAAAATATTATTATTATTATAGGTAGCTTCCCTTTTCATTTGTGCTATGGCTATAGGGCTGAGGTTTTCTTGTCGGGTCATGTAACTTGGAAACAATGCTGGCATAAGGTGGATCAAACCCCTTCAATTGATCACAAACCTTGTTATTATTCACTCTGAATCTGATATCAAAAGAGACACAGATAACAACTTCAATGGAAAACCTACTCTGTAGTTTAGTGAACTACTTTAGCAGGGCTGAGCATTATGCAAAGAATGGTTACAAAGTTTTTAAATATTAATTTCACTCTATACACAATGTTAAGTAAGCAGTGGACTTTGAAAAATAAAAAAGACACAGGTTTCAATGTAGAAAAGTATTATAATTTATAAAACCAATTATTTGTTCACCTGATTACAGTGCTCTTCTGCAATTATTAATTATGTAAGCTTTAAGGCAGGGTTACATTTAACACTATACACAGTAGACTTTGTTATAAGGCAGGGTTACATTCAACACTATACACAGTAGACTTTGTTATAAGGCAGGGTTACATTCAACACTATACACAGTAGACTTGTTTTTTATATGTGTGATTACATTTAAAATCCATATATTCAATCATTAAATCAACTACTTTCAAACTTTTTCTTTGAAAATAATATCCCCCTTTTCATGGAGAAGATTTTATTAAACGTCACTCAAATTCTATTACATTCTATTCTAACTTAACCTGCTTTTCCAGTTCATATCAGTAGGTGTCACTATGCACTAACTAATCGAAAAGACTGACACCATGATGGCTGCCTGTCTCTGTATTTGTGAAAGTTACGTTTATTTTAAATGTGTATTTCACCTTTATTTAACCAGGTAGGCCAGTTGAGAACAAGTTCTCATTTACAACTGCGACCTGGCCAAGATAAAGCAAAGCAATGCGACAAAAACAACAACACAGAGTTACAAATGGGATAAACAAACGTACAGTCAATGACTGTCACGACTTCCACCGAAGTTGGTCCCTCTCCTTGTTCGGGCGACGTTCGGCGGTCAATGTGGGAGCTGGACGCAGACATAGAGCAGTCGTTCCGTACAGAGCCCACTCCCACTCAGTGTCCAGCTGGGCGTCGGTACGTTCCGTCTGCTGTCCGCGACCGTCTGATCTATTGGGCCCACACGTCACCCTCCTCTGGTTCATCCTGGCATCGGTCGGACAGTGCGCTGCCTTAGTGGGAAGTACTGGTGGCCCACCTTAGCTAAGGACGTACCTACCACACCTGCTCGGTGTGCGCCCAGTGCAAGGCGCCTAGGCACCTGCCAAGAGGGAAATTACGACCCCTACCCGTTCCACAGTGGCCTTGGTCACACCTGTCGGTGTACTTCCTGACGGATCTTCCACCGTCACAGGGAAACACCACGATCCTGGTTGTTGCGAGTCCTGCCGCCTCCTTCCTTTGCCCCGTCTCCCTACGGCCCTACAGCCCTACAGGCCCTGTTCACCCACGTCTTCCGGCACTATGGGGTGCCTGAGGACATAGCTTCTGATCGGGGTCCCCAGTTCACGTCCAGGGTTTGGAGGATGTGGGTAGGTTTCTGCGGTCCTATTGCCAGGACCAGCCGGGGGAGTGGGCGAGTTTCATCCCCTGGGCAGAGATGGCCCAGAACTCACTCCACTAACCTCTCCCCCTTCCAGTGCGTACTGGGGTACCAGCTGGTTCTGGCACCGTGGCATCAGAGCCAGATTGAGGCTCCTGCGGTGGATGAATGGTTTAGGTGCTCGGAGGAGACCTGGGAGACCGCCCATGTGCACCTACAACGAGCCTTGAGGCGGCAGAAGGCGAGCGCCGACTGCCACCGCAGTGAGCTCTCGACCCAAAACCTGCCCTTCCGCCTGCCCTGCCAGAAGCTGGGCCCGCGGTTTGTGGGGCCCTTTAAATCCTGAGGAGATTTAACGGGGTATGTTACAAGTTACAGATTCCCCCAGATTACCGTATTAACCCCTTGTTCCATGTGTCTCTCCTCAGGCCGGTGGTGGCTGGTCCACTCCAGGAGTCTGAGGTGCGGGAGGTTCCTCCACCCCCTCTGGACATCGAGGGGGCTCCGGCGTATGCTGTCCGAGCCATCATGGACTCAAGGCGCTGGGCGAGGGGCCTCCAGTACCTCGTGGAGTGGGAGGGGTACGGTCCGGAGGAGAGATGTTGGGTGCCGGTGGAGGACATCCTGGACCTGTCGTTGCTACGGGAGTTACACTGTCCCTATCTGGATCGCCCTGCGCCTCGTCCTCCGGGTCGTCCCCGAGGCCGGTGTCGGCGCGCTGCTGGAGGGGGGTACTGTCACGACTTCCGCCGAAGTTGGTCCCTCTCCTTGTTCGGGCAGCGTTCGGCGGTCGACATCACCGGTCTTCTAGCCACCGCCGATCCACATTTCATTTTTCCGTTAGTTTTGTCTTCATTACACACACCTGGCTTCCAATCACTTAACTACTTAGGGAGTGGTGGGGCAACACTACCCGGTGAAATGCAAGGCGCCAAATTCAAAATCCAAAAGTTGAATTATTAAACATTCATCAATATACAAGTGTTGCATAGTCATCAAAAGCTCTGCTTCTTGGCAATATCACCGCGTTGTCAGATTTCAAAAAGGCTTTAAGGCGAAAGCACAACATTTGATTGTTTGAGGGTAGCACCTCCCATATTTTACCCATTAGCATAAATTCATAAACCATCACGGTTCACACAAAACACATTTCACAGCAAAAACAAATCCATTACCTATTGAAGAACTTCTGCTGAGGGCTTCCCAAGTGTTCAACAAAGACAATCCATGGTTCTTTTGTTCACACAAAACACATTTCACAGCGAAAACAAAACCCTTACCTTTTGAAGAACTTCTGCTGGGGGCTTCCCAAGTGTCCAACGAAGACATCCAATGGTTATTTTTTTAGAAAAAGTCATTTATTATATCCACAAATCTCCGTTTGGTTGGTGCGTTATGTTCGCCCATTAAAATGTGAAGAGAACGCGTTCAAATATACCTTTAAACGTTTCCTAAACAAATCAAATACCAGTTAAAATGCATCCTTAGCTATCCTTTTATGAATATGAGCGATAATATTTCACTCGGATGGTCACCTAAACGTTATATAAGTAAAATAAAGTGGGCGTGAGCCAGCCTTGCGCACGAGAAAACTTGTTGACATCTGAGCTACCTTGGCCATATCCTGTACCTATTCTTCCTGCTTCCTCCAATCTCTCTGAGGTTTTATATATTGACTGTTGACATCTAGTGGAAGCCATAGGAACTGAAATCTCGGAGCTGCTTGCCATAGAACTCAATAGAGAGACTGTCAAACAGAGCCAATGTGACAAAAAACAGTAATTCCGGATAGCTATTTCTGTTCTGTTACACTCACAGACATAATGTTAACACTTTTAGAAACTTCAGAGTGTTTCCTATCCAATAGTACTAATTATGTGCATATCCTATTTTCCGGGCCTGAGTGGGAGACATTTTACTTTGGGCACGCCAGACTCTCCAAAACCGTCACCTCAGGAACCGCTCCCTAAGAAGTTAATTACATGTTCCTTATTTAAACCTCTGTTCCTCCCATGTCTTTGTGATTGATTGTTCGTTGTTTTGTGGTCCGTGTTATTGTGGTAATTATTATCACGAAGTGTATTGTATTCGATACCGTTATTTTTGAGTAAAGTTGTTTAAATACTCAATTGTTGTCCTGCACCTGACTCTGCCGTACCTACATGTCAGAGACCCATCACAATAACACAATAGAAAAATCTATATACAGTGTGTGCAAATGTAGTAAGATTAGGGAGGTAAGGCAATAAATAGGCCATAGTGGTGAAATAATTACAATTTAGCATTAACACTGGAGTGATAGATGTGCAGATGATGATGTGCAAGTAGAGATATTGGGGTGCAAAAGAACAAAAATAAATAACAATGTGGGGATGAGGTAGTTGGGTGGGCTATTTACAGATGGACTGTGTACAGGTGCAGTGATCGGTAAGCTGCTCTGACAGCTGATGCTTAAAGTTAGGTGGTGCTAGAATCCATAAATTCTCTCTTCCTGCATTAACCATCCATCTGTTATGGCTGGACAAATGTGTTCATATTGTCTGCTCTGTGGCTGAATTTGTAGTTCTTTACTTTTAAGATAGTGACATTTGCACCACAAATATTTGTGAATAATCACCAGCAGTGGATACAAAATATGGCAACATTAGTGGACTAACAAACTGGCTTTACCTTTTCAGGAACTTCAGTATTCCTTGGCCTTGGTTAGCAGCAGCAGATCATTTCATCTTATTTATCCCGTGCCAAACACATTTATTCAATGAGTCTAAATTAACATGAGCTGCTGGCTGCATGACTGCATAGCTATCTAGCAAGGTTACTAAAGCTAACGTTTGTAGTTTTGTTGGCTAGCAAATAGATTGGATAATTCTAGCTAGTTTTGGAGGACAACTAACTGCTTTTATTAACTTATGTTATGAACACATACCTCTAAAACTAGCTATAATTATCCAATCGCTCCCGAGTGGCACAGCGGTCTAAGGCACTCAGTGCAAGAGGTGTCACTACAGTCCCTGATTTGAATCCAGGCTGTATCACATCTGGTTGTGTTTGGGAGTCCCATAGGGCGGCTCACAATTGGCCCAGCATCGTCTGGGTTTGGCTGGGGTAGGCCGTCATTGTAAATAAGAATTTGTTCTTAACTGACTTGCCTAGTTAAATAAAGGCTAAATAAAATATAAAATAACATTTCCATGAAAATTGGGGCGGCAGGTAGCCTAGTGGTTAGAGTGTTGGACTAGTAACTGAAAGGTTGCAAAATCAAATCCCTGAGCTGACAAGGTAAAGATTTGTTGTTCTGCCCCTGAACAAGACAGTCAACCCACTGTTCCAAGGCTGTCATTGAAAATAAGAATTTGTTCTTAACTGACTTGCCTAGTTAAATAAAGGTAAAAAAATGGTGTTTTCCTTCCCATGAGGCAGGCAACTGCAGAGGCAACTTTTTTCTAACATTGACTAATAAATACAGTGGGGGAAAAAAGTATTTAGTCAGCCACCAATTGTGCAAGTTCTCTCACTTAAAAAGATGAGGGAGGCCTGTAATTTTCATCATAGGTACACTTCAACTATGACAGACAAAATGAGGAAAAAAAATCCAGAAAATCACATTGTAGGATTTTTTATGAATTTATTTGCAAATTATGGTGGAAAATAAGTATTTG
Organism: Brachymystax lenok tsinlingensis; assembly: GCA_030435695.1. Taxonomy (NCBI): domain Eukaryota; kingdom Metazoa; phylum Chordata; class Actinopteri; order Salmoniformes; family Salmonidae; genus Brachymystax; species Brachymystax lenok. Next base: position 22,883,547 of record CM059818.1, on the reverse strand, counting down.
GTCAATAACAAAAGTTTATCTCAATACTTTGTTATATACCCTTTGTTGGCAATGACAGAGGTCAAACATTTTCTGTAAGTCTTCACAAGGTTTGCATACACTGTTGCTGGTATTTTGGCCCATTCCTCCATGCAGATCACCTCTAGAGCAGTGATGTTTTGGGGCTGTCGCTGGGCAACACGGACTTTCAACTCCCTCCAAAGATTTTCTATGGGGTTGAGATCTGGAGACTGGCTAGGCCACTCCAGGACCTTGAAATGCTTCTTACGAAGCCACTCCTTCATTGCCCGGCGGTGTGTTTGGGATCATTGTCATGCTGGAAAGACCCAGCCACATTTCATCTTCAATGCCCTTGCTGATGGAAGGAGGTTTTCACTCAAAATCTCACGATACATGGCCCCATTCATTCTTTCCTTTACACGGATCAGTCGTCCTGGTCCCTTTGCAGAAAAACAGCCCCAAAGCATGATGTTTCCACCCCCCATGCTTCACAGTAGGTATGGTGTTCTTTGGATGCAACTCAGCATTCTTTGTCCTCCAAACACGACGAGTTGAGTTTTTACCAAAAAGTTCTATTTTGGTTTCATCTGACATTCTCCCAATCCTCATCTGGATCATCCAAATGCTCTCTAGCAAACTTTAGACTTGCCTGAACGTTCTTGTGATCATTTTGACCCCACGGGGGTGAGATCTTGCGTGGAGCCCCAGATCGAGGAAGATTATCAGTGGTCTTGTATGTCTTCCATTTCCTAATAATTGCTCCCACAGTTGATTTCTTCAAACCAAGCTGCTTACCTATTGCAGATTCAGTCTTCCCAACCTGGTGCAGGTCTACAATTTTGTTTCTGGTGTCCTTTGACAGCTCTTTGGTCTTGGCCATAGTGGAGTTTGGAGTGTGACTGTTTGAGGTTGTGGACAGGTGTCTTTTATACTGATAACAAGTTCAAACAGGTGCCATTAATACAGGTAATGAGTGGAGGACAGAGGAGCCTCTTAAAGAAGAAGTTACAGGTCTGTGAGAGCCAGAAATCTTGCTTGTTTGTATGTGACCAAATACTTATTTTCCACCATAATTTGCTAATAAATTCATAAAAAAATCCTACAATGTGATTTTCTGGATTTTTTTTCCTCATTTTGTCTGTCATAGTTGAAGTGTACCTATGATGAAAATTACAGGCCTCTCTCATATTTTTAAGTGAGAGAACTTGCACAATTGGTGGCTGACTAAATACTTTTTTCCCCCACTGTATGTCTGGTAAACGCATTCGTTGCTGCTGCTTTGAAAGTGGTGGGAGATTGAAAAGCATTAGGGGGAAATGTTGTCTCGCCACACATTTTCCTGCAGCTCTGCCACTCAAACTTACACAACAACAAACCCAGCGTGGAGCTGAGCGCAACCTTTACAGTGTTACGGGTCACGGCAACACTGTAAAGGACATCATGCTGCTGCTAAGCGAGTATCACTTCCTCCTGACTTGGCTCACACAAAGCTCAAACCCAGGACCTCTGCCTTGCTAGCACACGTAGGGTTGCAAAGGAAATGTATATTACTGGTGACTTTAAAAGTTGACCAGTAAACTACCATTATTTGGTCACCTCAGATTGTCACAGGGGTAATTATCTCGGGCCTTATCATATGTAACATACAGTTGAAGTCGGAAGTTTACGTACACCTTAGCCAAATACATTTAAACTCAGTTTTTCACAATTCCTGACATTTAATCCTAGTAAAAATTCCCTGATTTAGATCAGTTAGGATCACCACTTTATTTTAAGAATGTCAAATGTCAGAATAATAGTAGAGAGAATGATTTATTTCAGCTTTTTTTCTTTCATCACATTCCCAGTGGGTCAGAAGTTTACATACACTCAATTAGTATTTGGTAACATTGCCGTTAAATTGTTTAACTTGGGTTAAACGTTTCAGGCAGCCTTCCACAAGATTCCCGCAATAAGTTGGGTGAATTTTGGCCCATTCCTCCTGACAGAGCTGGTGTAACTGAGTCAGGTTTGTAGGCCTCCTTCATCGCACAAGCTTTTTCAGTTCTGCCCACAGATTTTCTATAGGATTGAGGTCAGGGCTTTGTGATGGCCACTCCAATACCTTGACTTTGTTGTCCTTAAGCCATTTTGCCACAACTTTGGAAGTATGCTTGCGGTCATTGTCCATTTGGAAGACCCAAGCTTTAACTTCCTGACTGATGTCTTCAGATGTTGCTTCAATATATCCACATAATTTTCCTCCTCATGATGCCATCTATTTTGTGAAGTGCACCAGTCCCTCCTGCAGCAAAGCACCCCCACAACATGATGCTGCCACCCCCGTGCTTCACGGTTGGGATGGTGTTCTTTGGCTTGCAAGCCTCCCCCCTTTTGCTCCAAACATAACAATGGTCACTATGGCAAAACAGTTTCTTCAGAACAGAGGACAATTCTCCAAAAAGTACAATTTTTGTCCGTATTTGCAGTTGCAAACCGTAGTCTGCCTTTCTACTGGTGGTTTTGGAGCAGTGGCTTCTTCCTTGATGAGCGGCCTTTCAGGTTATGTCGATATAGGACTCGTTTTACTGTGGATATAGATACTTTTGTACCTGTTTCCTCTGGCATCTTCACAAGGTCCTTTAGTGTTGTTCTGGGATTGATTTGCACTTTTCGCACCAAAGTACATTCATCTCTAGGAGACAGAACGCGTCTCCTTACTGAGCGGTATGGCGGCTGCGAGGTCCCATGGTGTTTATACTTGCGTACTATTGTTTGTACAGATGCACGTGGTACCTTCAGGCGTTTGGAAATTGCTCCCAAGGATGAACCAGACTTGTGGCGGTCTACACATTTTTCCTGAAGTCTTGGCTGATATCTTTTGATTTTCCCATGATGTCCAGCAAAGAGGCACTGAGTTTGAAGGTAGACCTTGAAATACATCCACATGTACACCTCCAATTGACTCAAATGATGTCAATTAGCCTATCAGAAGCTTCTAAAGCCATGACATCATTTTCTGGATTTTTCCAAGCTCTTTAATGGCACAGTCAACTTAGTGTATGTAAACTTCTGACCCACTGGAATTGTGATACAGGGAATTATAAGTGAAATAATCTGTCTGTGAACAATTGTTGGAAAAATTACTTGTGTTATGCACAAAGTAGATGTCCTAACCCACTTTCCAAAACTATAGTTTGTTAACAAGAAATTTGTGGAGTGGTTGAAAAACGAGTTTTAATGACTCCAACCTAAGTGTATGTAAACTTCCGACTTCAACTGTAACTACACAAGTCTACACAATAAGTACAGCTAGACATGGACTCATCTCAATCATCTCAATATTAGACAACTTTTTAGGTCTGAGAACACTTTACAAACTCACTTAGGTCTTAGTATTTGAGAATAACAAGTGTGGAAAGTCTGTGTTTGGGCTATTGTAATGTCAGTAATACGATGTACTAAATTGCCACATAAAGCAGAGATTGCAGAAATATGAAATATATATATTTGCCACAATATCTGATACAATGGCACAGGATGAGACAGAGCAACTGAGGCAGCATAGCCAGGATAGCAGCATAGCCAGGATCTTTCCTCGCCCCAACAGACAACTTGCTTCCACGTCAAGCGGTGTGTGACGATATCCAGTTGCCGTCGATAGTTTAAGATTTATTGTTTGTGGAAGAACTTGTATCCTTTATTTAGTTTAGATCTCTTGTCTGGGAATGTTTTTGAATGATACTAGCCACATCACTCATGCCAAACTTTGGCAAATTGAGCAGTGACTGGGAAAACTCCATGTTCAAATTTCGCGGAACACTACAAAAGTAAGAGAGTAATTAAAGTGACCAATTGAGATAGCTAGCTAACTAGCTAGTTAGCTACGACATTACCAACTTGGTCATAGCTAACATTAGATATCATGAGTTAGCTAATGTTAACGTTACTTCAGATTTGTCAGACTTAGCTAGCTAACTAATTAACTAATATGAATTATTTGGCCAGCCACTGGAATCTGTTATTTGTTTCTAGCAAGCAACATAGCTTGTTAGCTAGCTAGATCCAGCTCAGTAATGTTAAGAGTAGCAACGCTAACTTACTAGCATACATTAATTTCATGTTGTCACTAGGCAAGTCAGTTAAGAACAAATTCTTATTTACAATGACAACCTACACCAGCCAAACCCAGATGACGCTGGTCCAATTGTGCGCTGCCCTATGGGACTCCCAATCACGGCTGGTTGTGATACAGCCTGGATTTGAACCAGGGTGTCTGCGCCACTCAAGGAGCCCTACCTAACATACGTCTATCTTGCTCTGTTGTTGTGAATGTGCAGTGTCAAACATAGTAAACCAGGAGGAGGCAGTGGTAGTAAGAGCTAGGTGTCACAGATCAATGAGGAAGAATGAGGAGCCCCATTCATTGCAGGTTACCAGATATGATAGGCAGTTAAGTGCTTAGTGTTGCTGTGGTTACAGTTTACCTGTATGTTCAGAATAATCAAGAACACTTTTGTTACAGTTCTTCAGTTACGTTTTAATGGGAGAATTTAAGACAAAGGATCATGACCTTGCTGCCGTAGATGAAAAAAAACTAACTGACTACTATGTGCAGATTTTTTTTCTATATGTTTTTTCAGATCACATTGCAAGCATCCAAGGAGTCCATCATCATAAGCAGCTTTTCCTGTTCATGTGCAGCTGGGAGAGCTTTGTGCAATCATCTGGTGGCTCTACTCTTCCAGACTGCACATTACACCACAATGGGTTGAAGACCATGCCACAACCAATGCCTTGCACAGGGGTACTGCATTTGTGGCTCAGGCCAAGGACTTGGGTGAGTTGTCAAATCAAAATGTTTTTGATCATAGAGAACACTCATTTTGCCTTTTGCACATCATCCTACATTCATCCTGAATCTTTTTTTTATGGACTTTTTTGACCAGGGGTTTCGACTAGAGCCCACTGATTAAATAGTTTTGAGGAAGCCATGGACTCACTGGTTGATTTAACAGATAAAGGGCTCAAGTCACTTGACCAAGGTAAAAGTTTGGGTGTGCTGCTTCTCTAATTTAGTGCCACTTTTGATCTTGTTGATCATGATATAATGTTAATAAAATTGTGTCACTTTGGATTTGATAACACCTCATTAAGATGGTTACAGTCTTGTCAACAGAGAGCAGTTTACATTCATAAACTGTGCCTATTCTGAAACTCATTCTGTATGCTGTGGTGTCCCACAAGGCAGCTGCCTAGGACCTCTTATGCACTTGCTGTATAAAAATGATCTCCCTCTGGTGCTCTCCAATTCTATGGCAACCATGTTTTCTGACGATACCTCTGTCTATGTAACAGGCAATTCCACAGGACAGCTAAAATAGGCTCTTGAAGTTGACATGATAAGTATTTCAAATTGGATAACCAAAAACAAATTAGTGCTAAATACAAAGAAAACCAAGGCAATGTTAATATGTATGAAGAGGAAATGGAAGAAACTACCTTCCTTACAGCTGACAGTTGCGGGACACCCATGAAAGAGGTTTCAGAGACTAGGCTGTTAGGTGTGCTGCTAGACAATAGTCTCTCTTGGTCATCACACATTTCACAGCTCTGCAACAAAATCATCAGCACCTACTGTATGTGCAGAAGGATTGCGAAATGTATGCCAGAGCAAATTCTAAAACAAATCTCACAAGCTCTCATCCATAGTCAAATGTACTACTGCTCCGTCGTCTGGAGTAATGCAAATGTTGGTGAGCTATGGAGACTGCAGATAGCACAAAATAAGGCAGCCAGAATGGTTCTGCAATGTGGTTACGAAAGGTCCTCCATGGAATTACATAATGCACTCAAATGGCCGACTGTCAAGAAAATGATCGAAAATAATACACAAACCGCTAAATAATGTATATACCAATACTTAAAAAAGTTATTCAAGTATAAATTACCTGTTACCATAGATTGCCATAGATTACTTGTTAATTACCAAAATTACTGAAGCTTCTGGTAACTTTGGTAAATGGCCGATAGTTTTGACACCCTAAGCACACGTGACTGCCCTCCTGATGAGTCTTACCAGTCGGCACCACGTGAAAGCAATTTAGCAGTGCAAGTGGCGACACTTCAGGCTAAGGAGTACATTTTAAACATCCCCATGTGTTACACAAGCTGTTGATGAGTTGTATATACTGTATCACTCTGAATATTGATATGCTACATATGGTGTCGTGCCACACTGTTCCTGAAATATGGTACAGTAGCTCCCCTGTAGGGCAAGATGAAATGAGTAGTCTGATTCAGAGATAACTAGTGCATGTGTGTTGTGTAGCCTGTGGGTGGATGTTAATCAGTGGAGGAATTTCAGGCAAACATTTGTGTTCTATTTACAATGCTGAAGGGGGAGGGGCTACTGGTGGAAGAAGATAAGGGTTGAATTAGAAGTACTGTGGAATATAATAATGTGGTAAAGAAAAGTTGGTGGTCATACACACATCCTTAAAAACATAGGGGCTTGGCTAATAAAGGATACTAGTATAGAACAAGAAGGCCCACACAATGTTAAAGCTCCAAATTCACTGATTTATTGACAATGTTTTGATCCAAAACGGATCTTCATCAGGTCAAACAAATAATGTGGTAACAATTGTTCAGCTCTATCTACATCAATAAGTCATACACACCAAATCAATATATTGTAACAGCTTTTGTTACATGTTAAAACGTGTTATTAAAACCCTATAGTACATAAGCTGTCTTCTAAACACTTTTCTTACTTTCTCAGTGTTCTTTGCTCTCAATTCTACTGAGAGAGAACTCCAAGACAGTGGCATTAGAGTGTTGAAATGGAAGACCAACGACAATGGATCCATCAAACCTCCTGTTGTCCTCCAACAACAAAAGTATTAGACAATCTTGTTCTTACATAAGGCCAGACAGATTAACCCATCCAAGCTACAACATATAAATAAATAAGAAGAGGAGGAAAGGAAAGCTCCCTTTGGCAGTTGGGCTGTCAATATGCGATATGCAGCTTATGGTCTCCTTCTTACAGAAGCCCTTGCTGCTGTTCATTGGCTGTTCCTTCCCTCTAGTGACCCCAGTAACTGTCTGCAGGCTGAGCACACTCCTCCCGATTGGACTCCCACTCTATAATTGTCCCGTCCGTCTTCCCGACCTCACACTTACAATGCATGTAATCTTCTTATAGTGGCAATATCATGCAGATAAAACAGTGGAATTAGATTGCTTAGGGATCAGGTAAGGTGTGGAAGAAGATGTCAGGTTTTGGTGGGTAATGCAGGGACGGGTAATGCAGGAAGGATTGATTCAGGGAGGGGTAGGATATTGTCTGGCTGCTGGGAGTTCAGTCTCTTCAGCTGTTAAAATGTGAATTACGGTTGTTCTATGTGAAGTGTGGTGTGAATTGAAGAAAGAAATGGTATACTTGGGAGTCAAAACTTGCAAAGAAAATGCTGTTGCCCCCGATTTACATTAAGTACAGCCTCACCTGTGCCATGCTGTATCGCCTCTTTATACCCCTGTGCCAAATTTCTTCTGCATCAGATATAGATTACATTTCCATCAGATTGCCATTGCTTACAATTCCCAGGAGGCACATTTTAATACTCTTATCAAGCGAGGTAGCCTAGTTGAATGGATAGCTATCTTTCTATGCCTATTTTTCTGTCTGTCTGCCATTCACACATACCTACACGTTTCACAAACACATTCAGCATGTGTGCACTGGATGTGTGCACAGTGAAGTAAACGTGATATGTGACATTCTAGAATGATACAGTACCTCCATTTAACATCAGAGGCGTAAGGAAGACAATCATCTGGTGGAGAACACAGGGCTTAGTTACCTTTAGAATGTCTGATGTTTTACGGTCTCCTATCCAACTGTGCTATTTTGTTAGTTTTTTCACGTTGTTTGTAACTTATTTTTTAACTTATTTTGTACATAATGTTGCTGCTACTGTCTCTTATGACCGAAAATAACTTCTGGACATCAGAACAGCAATTACTCACCTCGAACTGGGCAAAGATGTTTCTTTAATGAGTCTGACGCGAAGGATATACTGTTTTCTCGGGATAGGGCCCAAATCCCAGTGAAGAAAAGACGGAGAAAAAGGCGGTTGAGGTCAGGCTGCCTTCTGAGAATTCTTGGTCGATTGGGTAAACTTCCGCTATCCTCTGTTCTATTGGCCAACGTGCAATCATTGGAAAACAAAATTAATTATATATCATGAAGACTATCCTACATACGGGACATCAAAAACTGTAATATCTTATGTTTCACTGAGTCGTGGTTGAACAACAACACGGATAATATAGAGCTGGTGGGAACTTCCATGCATCGGCAGGACAGAGAAGCTACGTCTGGTAAGAAGAGGAACGGGTGTGTTTGTCTTTGTCAATAACAGCTAGTGATCGATGTCTAATATTAAAGAAGTCTCAAAGGTATTGCTTGCCTGAGGTAGAGTACCTTATGATAAGCTGTAGACCACACTATCTACCAAGAGAGTTCTCATCTATATTATTCGTAGCCGTCTATTTACAACCACAAATCGAGGCTGGCACTAAGACTGCACTCAACCAGTTGTATAAAGCCATAAGCAAACAAGAAAATTATCATCCAGAAGTGGCGCTCCTTGTGTCCGGGGACTTTAACCCTTTTTCAGCTAGGGTCCCATTTTCTGAATTTTCGCCTGTCTGACGTGCCCAAAGTTAAATGCCTGCCACTCAGGGCCAGAAACTAGGATATTCACATAATTAGTACTATTGGATAGGAAACACTGCGAAGTTTCTAAAACCATTAAGATATAGTCTGTGGGTATAACAGAACAGATACAGCAGGCAAAAACCTGAGAAATGTCTGTCCGGAAATGCTTTTTCTTTTGCCCTCCACTCACTTTGAAGGCCTGGTAATAGAAGTCAATGGGGAATAGGACACAGGTTGCTGTACCTATGGCTCCCACTGGATGTCAACAGTCTTTGGAAAGTGTCTGGAGGAAATAGCCCTGAGGAGATCCTTATAGAAGAAGAAAGACTACAGGAAGGGAAAAAGGTAAACAACCGTGCACGTTCACAAGCTTTCTTTTCCTCTTATAACGTTTCAGTTACCATCCGTGTAAAATATGATCGCTATTATTCATAAAAGGATACATAAGGATGCATTATAAATGATATTTGATTTGTTTGTGAAAAGATGAGAGGTGACGCGTTCTCTTCACTGTACAACGGGCGAGTAGACTGACAATGCTTGGTGGAGTAGCTGAACATAACGTGCCAATCAAACGGAGATTTATGGATATAATGAATTACTTTTTCTAACAAAAGAACCATGGATTCTCTTGTTTGGACACTTGGGAAGTTATTTTAAAGGTAAGCGATTTATATTTGCTGTGATATGGACATTTTGAGAACCGAGCTGGATATGAATTTATGCTAATGTGGAAAATATGTGAGGTACTAGCCTCAAACAATCAAATGTGGTGCTTTTGCCGTAAAGCCTTTTTGAAATCTGACAACGCAGTGATATTGCCAAGAAGCAGAGCTTTTGATGGCTATGCAACACTTGTATATCGAAGAATGTTAAATATTACAATTTTTTTTTTTGAATTTGCCGCGTTATGTTTGCTCTGAAAACGATCCCGCTAGCAGGATCCGTGCGCAAAGAGGTTAATGCAGGCAAACTTAATCCGTTTTACTTCATTTCTACCAGCATGTCACATGTGCAACCAGAGGGAAAAAAAATCTAGACCACCTTTACTCCACACACAGAGACGCATACAAAGATCTCCCTCGCCCTCCATTTGGCAAATTTGACCATAATTCTATCCTCCTGATTCCTGCTTACAAGCAAAAACTAAAACAGGAAGTACCAGTGACTCGCTCAATATGGAAGTGGTCAGATGACCCGGATGCTACGCTACAGGACTGTTTTGCTAGCACAGACAGGAACGTGTTCCGGGATTCATCCAATGGCATTGAGAAGTGCAACTCAGTCATCGGCTTCATCAATAAGTGCATCGACAACGTCATCCCCACAGTGACCCTACGTACATATCCCAACCAGAAGCCATGAATTACAGGCAACATCCGCATCGAGCTAAAGGCTAGAGCTGCCGCTTTCAAGGAGCGGGACCCTAATCCGGACGCTTATATGAAATCCTGCTTTGCCCTCAGATGAACCATCAATAGGCAATGCGTCAATGCAGGATTAAGATTGAATCCTACTACTCCAGCTCTGACGCTCGTCAGATGTGGCAGCGCTTGAAAACTATTACGAACTACAAAGGGAAACCTAGCCGTGAGCTGCCCAGTGACGCGAGCCTACCAGATGAGCTAAATGCCTTTTATGCTCGCTTCGAGGCATGCAACACTGAAGCATGCATGAGAGCACCAGCTATTCCGGACGACTGTGTGATAACGCTCTCGGTATGGGCCAGACGGATTACCAGGACGTGTACTCAAAGCATGCGCGGACCAACTGGCAAGTCTCTTCACTGACATTTTCAAACTCTCCCTGACCGAGTCTGTAAAACCTACATGTTTCAAGCAGACCACCATAGTCCCTGTGCCCAATGAAGCAAAGGTAACCTGTCTAAATTATTACCGCCCCATAGCACTCACATTGGTAGCCATTAAGGGCTTTGAAAGGCTTGTCATGGCTCACATCCACAACATCATCCCGGATACAAAACACCTATGTGAGAATGCTGTTGACTACAGCTCAGGGTTCAACACCATAGTGCCCACAAAGCTCATCACTAATCTAAGGACCCTGGGAGTAAACACCTCCCTCTGAAACTGGATCCTGGATTTCCTGATGGGCCCCCCCCCCCAGGTGGTCAGTGTAGGCAACAACACATCTGCCACGCTGATCCTCAACACTGGTGCCCCTCAGGGGTGCACGCTTAGTCCCCTCCTATACTCCCTGTTCACCCACAACTGCGTGGCCAAACACGACTCCAACACTATCATCAAGTTTGCTGACTACACAACAGTGGTAGGCCTGATTACCGACAACGATGAGACAGCCAATAGGGAGGAGGTCAGACACCTGGCAGTGTGGTGCCAGGACAACAACCTCTCCCTCAATGTGAGCAAGACAAAGGAGCTAATCGTGGACTACAGGAAAAAGCGAGCTGAACAGGCCTCCATTAACTACTTACGGAGTGGTGGGGCACTCCCGACACTACCCGGGGAAATGTGAGGTGCCAAATTCAAAATCCAAAAGTTGAATTATTATACATTCATCAATATACAAGTGTTGCATAGTCATCAAAAGCTCTGATTCCTGGCAATATCACAGCAATGTCAGATTTAAAAAAGGCTTTACGGCGAAAGCACAACATTTGATTGTTTGAGGGTAGCACCTCTAATATTTACGCATTAGCATAAATCCATAACCCAACACGGCTCTCACAAAATGCATAAAATCGCTAATATAAAATCGCTTACCTTTGATGAACTTCAGCTGAGGGCTTCCCAAGTGTCCAACGAAGACAATCCATGCTTCCTTTGTTAGAAAAGTCATTTATTATATCCATAAATCTCTGTTTGGTAGGCGCGTTATGATCATAAAATCCACCGTTGAGTTGCCCATTGAACCGTGAAGAGAACACGTTCAAATTATACCTATACACTTTCTACAAACAAATCAAACATCATTTTTAATGTATCCTTAGGTATCCTTTTGGGTATATTTGCTGTAATATTTCAACCGGACGATAATGTGAACGATAGGAAAGAAAAATAAAGTGGTGCGTGTTCCCAATCTCGCGGGCGTCAAACCTTGTTTACAAAAGTGGCCGCCTGACAATTTCCTGTTCCTATGGTCACTCCTAGAATTCCCAGACTTTGTATATAGACTGTTGACATCTAGTGGAAGCCATAGGTACTGCAGTCTCAGTCCTACATAAAGTTGTATGCAATAGGCACAATGGAGAAGATGCTCATTTACAAAAAAAACTGCAAATCCGGATGGATTTTCCTCGGGTTTTCGCCTGCTATATCAGTTCTGTTATACTCACATACATTATTTTAACACTCTTAGAAACTTCAGAGTGTTTCCTATCCAATAGTACTAATTATGTGCATATCCTATTTTCTGGGCCTGAGTGGCATGCATTTTACTTTGGGCACGCCAGACTCTCCAAAACCGTCACCTATGCAGCCTCTCCCTAAGAAGTTAACGTCGATGGGGCTGTAGTGGAGCGGGTCGAGAGTTTCAAGTGTCCACATCACCAACAAACCATCATGGTCCAAACACACCAAGACAGTCGTGAAGATGGCACGACAAAACCTTTTCCCCCTCAGGAGACTGAAAAGATTTAGGATGGGTCCCCAGATCCTCAAAAAGTTCTACAACTGCACCATCGAGAGCATCCTGACCGGTTGCATCGCCGCCTGGTATGGCAACTGCTCGGCATCTGACCATAAAGCGCTACAGAGGGTGTTGCGTACAGCCCAGTACATCACTGGGGCCAAACTTCCTGCCATCTAGGACCTACAGTTGAAGTCGGAAGTTTACATACACTTAGGTTGGAGTCATTAAACTAGTTTTTTAACCACCCCACAAATGTCTTGTTAACAAACTATAGTTTTGGAAAGTCAGTTTAAGACATCTACTTTGTGCATGACACAAGTAATTTTTCCAACAATTGTTCACAGAGATTAGTTCACTTATAATTCACTGTATCACAATTCCAGAGGGTCAGAAGTTTACATACACTAAGTTGACTGTGCCATTAAACAGCTTGGACAATTCCAGAAAAAGATGTCATGGCTTTAGAAGCTTCTGATAGGCTAATTGACATCATTTGAGTCAATTGGAGGTGTACCTGTGGATGTATTTCAAGGCCTACCTTCAAACTCAGTGCCTCTTTGCTTGACATCATGGGAAAATCAAAAGATATCAGCCAAGACCTCAGGAAAAATGTGTAGACCGCCACAAGTCTGGTTCATCCTTGGGAGCAAGTTCCAAACGACTGAAGGTACCACGTGCATCTGTATAAACAATAGTACGCAAGCATAAACACCATGGGACCACGTAGCCGTCATACCGCTCAGTAAGGTGACGCGTTCTGTCTCCTAGAGATGAACGCACTTCGGTGCGAAAAGTGCAAATCAATCCCAGAACAACACCAAAGGACCTTGTGAAGATGCCAGAGGAAACAGGTACAAAAGTATCTATATCCACAGTAAAACGAGTCCTATATCGACATAACCTGAAAGGCCGCTCATCAAGGAAGAAGCCACTGCTCCAAAACCACCATTAATAAGCCAGACTACAGTTTGCAACTGCACATGGGGACAAAGATCGTACTTTTTTGAGAAATGTCCTCTGGTCTGATGAAACAAAAATATAACTTTTTGGCCATAATGACCATCGTTATGTTTGGAGGAAAAAGGGGGAGGCTTGCAAGCCAAAGAACACCATCCCAACCGCGAAGCACGGGGGTGGCAGCATCATGTTATGGGGGTGCTTTGCTGCAGGAGGGACTGGTGCACTTCACAAAATAGATGGCATCATGAGGGGGGGAAATGATGTGGATATATTGAAGCAACATCTCAAGACATCAGTCAGGAAGTTGCTTGGTCGCAAATGGGTCTTCCAAATGGACAATGTATACTTCCAAAGTTGTGGCAAAATGGCTTAAGGACAACAAAGTCAAGGTATTGGAGTGGCCATCACAAAGCCCTGACCTCAATCCTATAGAAAATGTGTGGCCAGGACTGAAAAAGCTTGTGCGAGCAAGGAGGACTTCAAACCTGACTCAGTTACACCAGCTATGTCAGGAGGAATGAGCCAAACTTATTGTGGGAAGCTTGTGGAAGGCTACCTGAAACATTTGACCCAAGTTAAACAATTTAAAGGCAATGCTACCAAATACGAATTGAGTGTATGTAAACTTCTGACCCACTAGGAATGTGATGAAAGAAATAAAAGCTGAAATAAATCATTCTCTCTACTATTATTCTGACATTTGACATTCTTAAAATAAAGTGGTGATCCTAACTGACCTAAGACAGGAAATCTTTACTGGGATTAAATGTCAGGAATTGTGAAAAATTGAGTTTAAATGTATTTGGCTAAGGTGTATGTAAACTTCCGACTTCAACTATATATACTACGCGGTGTCAGAGGAAAGCCCAAAAAATTGTCGGACTCCAGTCATCCAAGTCATAGACTTTTTCTCTTTGCTACCGCACGGCAAGCGGTACTAGAGCTTCAAGTCTAGGACCAAAAGGATCCTTAACAGCTTCTACCCCCAAGCCATAAGACTGCTGAACAATTAATCAAATGGCCACCTGGACTATTTACATTGACCCCCACCCCCATTTGTTTTCACACTGCTGCTACTCACTGTTTATTATCTATGCATAGTCACTTTACCCCTACATACATTAACAAATGACCTCTACTAACCTGTACCTCCGCACATTGACTCGGTACCGGTACCCCCTGTGTATAGCCTTGTTATTGTTTTTTATTGTGTTATTTTTTACATTTGTTTATTTGCTAAATATTTTCTTAACTCTTTCTTGAACTGCATTGTTTGTTAAATTAAGGGCTTGTTAGTAAGCATTTCACGGTAAGGTTGTATTCGGCGCATGTGATAAATAGAGTTTGATTTGATTTAGAGAGGGAGGATGATGCTGTGTGCCTGTCTGGCTCCTGAGTGGCAACGACCTCACATGTGGATGGATGTTATAGAGGTGCAAAAGGAGGGGGTCTTTCTCACTGTTTGACTGGTGCTGTTATGGGATCATTGCTTACTGTGACATGTGTGTTCTGTTTGGTAACAAACTGTATGTCTCTGATTTTGGTCCTTTAACATTTTGTGATTATGTTGACAACACAAAATATACATTTTTATAATTAGATACATGTGGATCATCAGAAGGGAATGGGTGGAGGAATGCTGAGGTGATAGAGAGGACATCCTGGTCCTAATCTGAATACTGTAGTCAAATCTGTGATAAATGAATGTTTCATGTGTTATGGGAGAAATACTTGTCTTTTGAATGTACCAGTTATGTCAATAGAAACGAGAGAACTCAAGCGTTAAATTACTCATTATGATGTCTTCGCATGACATGCTGCATTTGCATATCTAATCATGATAAGTCTTATGTGCCCTTGGAGGAGAGGTGTGAGATGGTCCCATGATGCCGAGGGTCTACTGTCCCTCACATCACAGTGTGCCAGTTCTTATTATAGCTCATACCATACGACACACTTCCTTCTAGGACTTGGAAAGCAATCAGAAAACTAGTGATTTTCATTGGAATGGGAAACTAGGGATGGAAGGCAGTCCAAGAGCCTATATGGTGTCAAATAAACACAAAGACATTGCTTGATGAAGCACCTACATTGAGGGAAAAAAGTATTTGATCCCCTGCTGATTTTGTACGTTTGCCCACTGACAAAGAAATGATCAGTCTATAATTTTAATGGTAGGTTTATTTGAACAGTGAGAGACAGAATAACAACAACAAAATCCAGAAAAATGTTATGAATTGATTTGCATTTTAATGAGGGAAATAAGTATTTGACCTCCTCTCAATCAGAAAGATTTCTGGCTCCCAGGTGTCTTTTATACAGGTAACGAGCTGAGATTAGGAGCACACTCTTAAATGGAGTGCTCCTAATCTCAGTTTGTTACCTGTATAAAAGACACCTGTCCACAGAAGCAATCAATCAATCAGATTCCAAACTCTCCACCATGGCCAAGACCAAAGAGCTCTCCAAGAATGTCAGGGACAAGATTGTAGACCTACACAAGGCTGGAATGGGCTACAAGACCATCGCCAAGCAGCTTGGTAAGAAGGTGACAACAGTTGGTGCGATTATTCGCAAATGTAAGAAACACAAAATAACTGTCAATCTCCCTCAGCCTCGGGCTCCATGCAAGATCTCCCCTCGTGGAGTTGCAATGATCTTGAGAACGGTGAGGAATCAGCCCAGAACTACACGGGAGGATCTTGTCAATGATCTCAAGGCAGCTGGGACCATAGTCACCAAGAAAACAATTGGTAACACACTACGCCGTGAAGGACTGAAATCCTGCAGTGCCCGCAAGGTCCCCCTGCTCAAGAAAGCACATATACATGCCCGTCTGAAGTTTGCCAATGAACATCTGAATGATTCAGGACAACTGGTCAGATGAGACCAAAATGAAGCTCTTTGGCATCAACTCAACTCGCCGTGTTTGGAGGAGGAGGAATGCTGCCTATGACCCCAAGAACACCATCCCCACCGTCAAACATGGAGGTGGAAACATGCTTTGGGGGTGGTTTTCTGCTAAGGGGACAGGACAACTTCACCGCATCAAAGGGACGATGGACGGGGCCATGTACCGTCAAATCTTGGGTGAGAACCTCTTTCCCTCAGCAAGGGCATTGAAAATGGGTTGTGGATGGGTATTCCAGCATGACAATGACCCAAAACACACAACCAAGGCAACAAAGGAGTGGCTCAAGAAGAAGCACATTCAGGTCCTGGAGTGGCCTAGCCAGTCTCCAGACCTTAATCCCATAGAAAATCTGTGGAGGGAGCTGAAGGTTCGAGTTGCCAAACGTCAGCCTCGAAACCTTAATGACTTGGAGAAGATCTGCAAAGAGGAGTGGGACAAAATCCCTCCTGAGATGTGTGCAAACCTGGTGGCCAACTACAAGAAACGTCTGACCTCTGTGATTGCCAACAAGGGTTTTGCCACCAAGTACTAAGTCATGTTTTGCAGAGGGGTCAAATACTTATTTCCCTCATTAAAATGCAAATCAATTTATAACATTTTTCACATGTGTTTTTCTGGATTTTGTTGTTGTTATTCTGTCTCTCACTGTTCAAATAAACCTACCATTAAAATTCTAGACTGATAATTTCTTTGTCAGTGGGCAAACATACAAAATCAGCAGGGGATCAAATACTTTTTTCCCTCACTGTACAGTATTTGAAGCACCTTTTTTTAATGAAAATTCGAATTAGAGTTCTTCATCTGTAAAATTGACATGTAGGGGTTACGTGTAGGCCTAGGCTACACTATGTTTACAGGAAATAAATCAATATCCATCCTAATGAATATTACCCATTGTGTACTTCATAGTTCAGTTATGGAGCAGCTCTTTTGATAGCAAACTATGACTTGTCCACAGTGGTAGGCTTTGGTGTGGAAACTTCTATGGTTCCTTATGCTTATCACTGACTAAGTTTAGATTTGATTAGTAGATTTATGTTGCCCTCGACATACTCCAATGGATAATTTACTCAAAAGTGTTGGCCCTTAGTTTTCACAGTGTTTGTTAATTCCTCTTTGAGAATTCAACTTCTGTTTATTATAATCTGGCAATAATAAATTGCTGTGTACTATCTCTGTTTGAATATGAAGTGGAAGTAACTGTACAGATGAGGATCTTAATTTGATCACCCTGTTGCAGGAGAACTTTCCTGCAATGCAGAAAATTTAAAACTTGTAGTGTATTTGAGGTATAAAAAGGCTTCAGGAAGTTTGTAATTTCCACTTTGAAATGTCCCTATGAAAAATGTATCAACCCCTACAAAAATGTCCATTAATTATAATCCACATAATAATTCACATTTCCTGTTGCTGCAGGATTATTTCCCTGCTGTAGCAAAATGGCTAAAATGATGATCCTCGACATCTGTATCTCTCTGGCGCTCTAGCACAGTTTTTCATTCTAATAAATTACAGTCCTTTTCTTAGGCCGTGTGTGTGTTTTACTCATTGTTTTCTACTAGGCAACTTCATAGCACAACGTATCAGTACCAACCATTATTCAGATGGTGAATTCCACTATCTTAAAACAGTCTTGTATCTCCTAATAGAGCTGAGTGGAGTGGAGAGGCAGTGTGCAGCCTGCCCATCTGTATGTGAGAGAGTGAATTACACAGTTAATTCCTGGTAAATGTGATAATGGGGAGAAGCATATACAAGAAAATTTGCTTAATTCTCCATCTGATAATGTCCTCTTTCTGTCTCTGTGCGTTGCCTAATGCTTTTGCCTTTGTATTTTCCTCAAGGTGGATGGTGCAGGCAATAGTGAGAGAAAACATGTAGCACCCAGCCACTCACACAGGCACCCAGCCACTCCCACAGACACCCAGCCACTCACACAGGCAACCAACCATTCACACATGCACCCAGCCACTCACACAGACACCCAGCCACTCACACAGACACCCAGCCACTCACACAGACACCCAGCCACTCACACAGACACCCAGCCACTCACACAGGCACCCAGCCACTCACACAGACACCCAGCCACTCACACAGGCAACCAACCATTCACACAGACACCCAGCCACTCACACAGACAACCAACCATTCACACATGCACCCAGCCAATCACATAGACACACAGCCACTCACACAGACACCCAGCCACTCACACATACACCCAGCCACTCACAGACACCCAGCCACTCACACAGGCACCCAGCCACTCACAGACACCCAGCCACTCACACAGACACCCAGCCACTCACACAGGCACCCAGCCACTCACACAGACACCCAGCCACTCACACAGGCAACCAACCATTCACACAGACACCCAGCCACTCACACAGACACCCAGCCACTCACACAGGCACCCAGCCACTCACACAGGCACCCAGCCACTCACACAGACACCCAGCCATTCACACAGGCACCCAGCCACTCACACAGACACCTAGCCACTCACACAGGTACCCAGACACTCCCACAGGCGCCCAGCCACTCACACAGGTACCCAGACACTCACACAGGCACTCACTCATACAATAATAAATGCCTGAAGAGAATAAGTGACATATTTATTGTTCAAGCATTTTACCTGTAGTGAATGAATGAATAGAGGAATGAAATAATGCATGTATGATGTATAAGTCTACAATGCTGAAAGCTCTTGTAATTGTGTATGACAGTTGATCCTATACGGCACACTTTGTTTGGAGCAAAGTGTGCCCACATACTGTATGAGAAATACGGTGTTTACATGCGTGTCCTCCATTACCCAGGAGATATGCACTCTTCACTGGTTATGCTGTCGCTCCACTGCCCTCTTTGCTTGATGGAGTCAGACCAACATGAATTAAACATGAGCAGGATGGAAATTTGGCCCATCCCAGGATTGACACCACTGGTGACCGCCATTCAACATGCGTTTTCTTGTTGTATTAAACACTAATGGTAGGAGATCCAGTATACTTGGACATACTTGAACATGTGTACTTAAGGGTGAATGATTTATGAGTTAGGTATTGCCTGAGTGCTCAGTGTTTCAAGGCAAGCTCTCTTTAGAGCAGCACAAGACTAACAAATGGCTTGGTTTATTACCCGTGATGTCAGCATCAGTACCACACAAAACCTGCAGAGCTGGTCTCTGGCTGTAGGGAGAGAAAGAGAGAAGGACAGGTAGTTTACATGCTGCCTGTCTACGTGGTAGTTGTGTAGTAGAGGACTGTGGCGCTAAGATAAATGCAGATTACATAATTTAGATTAGATGTACTGTGGACCGTGCTTCAGAAATTCACTGAAGTCTAATCCTTGACGAGTGGCTCCATTATTCTGACTGGTTCGTATACGTACATAGACAGTCTACAGCCAATTCCCTCAGGTGCACTTTCCGGTGATGCACAGGCAGGTGCACTCATTTGAATAAACACACAGACACCCACACAAACACACATGCATGCACGCACACACATACACAAACATCCATGCATGCAAGTGCAAGCACACACACACACACACACACACACACACACACACACACACACACACACACACACACACACACACACACACACACAATGTGTTAACATTCACACTTTCGCCAGTTACAAACTACCCTGGCAGTCTCACATACTCTCACCACCACACTGAGGCTTGTCAGCTACTAGTTTGGTGGGATGACTAGAGTAAAGAATATGGGACTGTGTTCGGGACTGATCACTGAGAATGCCCGTCTGCCATCAGTCATTTTTATGGTGTGTATACCGCTCATTCACTAATATGTCTGCAGAGATGGACCGTGTTTGAATTGGCCATTATTTGCTGGTTAATGTCAGTGCACCCCAGGAGAAATAGTTCTCATCTACAGAGGAGTGACGGTAGATACAATTATATGTGTGGATTCCACCTGTTTTGGTAAAATTTCAGTTGTTGTTTTTTATTTCAGTAAACTGCTCCTTTTATCTCCCTGATGGTCCTGCTATTAGAGGGAACAGACAGACACATTAAACCAGAAGTTTAGCCTTGTAATATATCTGAATAATGCTATACCAGTAATGTTTCAACAGAGATACTGTAGAGCTATACCAGTAATGTTTGAACAGAGATACTGTAGAGCTATACCAGTAATGTTTGAACAGAGATACTGTAGAGCTATACCAGTAATGTTTCAACAGAGATACTGTAGAGGTAACGTAAACAATGTTGGCATAGCCAGTGCTAGATGTGTCCTGTGTGCAATGCTGTACACTTAATTAAAATGGTGTTTTAATATTTTGTAGTTTATGTAAGTAGCCTACTATGTCGTTCTTTTTCCAGTCCGTGTGTTGTGTGAATCAATTAGAGCTTTTGTGCAGCTGATTGTTTTTCCAGACGGTTTATTTAATTATCTATGTATTTATTGTTTGTAGTGTCAGCCGTTGTCTCTGATTACTTCATGCTTTGTTAGTGAGCGTGATTGTCATCATCATCCTCATCACCAGGGTAGTGGAACTGATAGTAATGGTAATTGTGTTGTCAGCAGGTGAGCGTGCGTGTACTTTGTCTTCTGTTTGCACTTTTGCTGCCTGGCCTAGATAATGTGTGATTAGGTGGCCATGTCTCTCAGCTTCAAACAGTCCTGTTTTTTAGACAGAGAACCATGTATTTTCAGACAGCAGAAACCGATTTTTAACAAACTAAAATAAAGTTCACTCTGATAAGGTCATCCCGGCTTTCATGCTTTTAAATAAAGACCATTAATTGAAACCTATACAGTCTTCGATTTAAATTTTTTCAATATGCTCATTTCTATTCATCACTTATGTCATCACAAGCATATCTATCAAGTATTTTCAATGGATGTTATGTAACCTTGTAGAAATATGCAATTTGTGCGGTTATATTCCAAATTATATTTCAATCATGCTGATATTGCTCTTAGTTCTATTCAATATAGTTTTTAGTTGTTATTTGATTGGAACAGACAAGGATGTTTATGAAAATGATGTGAAATAAGTTATGTGAAAGCATGCAGCCTGGCTTTATAAGCCACCTCTTTCTGTCTCTCTTTTCTGTGTCTTTGGACAGGTACTGGCTGCTTACTCCAGCCCCTGCCAACACAATAACAAAGAGAGAGCTAATGAACACCACTACCACCAGCCTCTCACTATAATTACCTCAGTAAAATAAGCCTTGTCTTGTTTAGGGAGCCCATCGTCTACATGTCTTATCCCTATAGCTGTCGTACCCAGCCATGCACTTAAAATCTAGGGGTGCTCTGTTACTGTCATATGAGTTTAGTGCCATCCTGGATTACTATGGGCTCAGATCCTCTCTTTCCCCTTGACAGATATTTCATGTTTGAATTTAAACAGATTCAGTAGTTTGCTCTGCATGAGAGAGAGCGATCTAAAGGTTTACTGTTCTTCAGAGCTGATTTGATGGTAAGCCGAACACTGGATGTTTAGAAAAAAAACATTTCCCCTTTTTACGGCTGGCTATAATCCAATACAATGCAGAGTGCATATAAAGTCTCGTTCACTCTGCCGTACAAAAGCTGGATCCTGCAAGACAGTGACAGTGAAAGTGGTTAAAGTGCCACATCCAAGGACACTCCAACAGCTGAACCCTTTCTAAACCACAGCTCAATACCATCTCCCCTCACAATAGGCACATTTCATTGCATACAGGTACTACCAAATAAATCACATTGTAAATTTTTTTGCGGGTGGTGGGGGGACCTGTTTGTTTTTCTGACCATAATGGGTGAATCTTATTTTTTGGTAATATCTTGCTGCTCAGGCCAGCTCTACCCAGTGTGGAGGGCCAGCATTGAGTGACTAGCCCACAGCTACTCTCCCCAGGCCCACTCATACTCACCACACTGCAGGGCTTGTAACACACAGGTGTCAAATCAGAGCTCATTTGGTGCTGCATGGAGGCCATTAACCTAGAGCTGTTGTTTCTGTCGGCCCTAATGGAGGTTAATGAAGCGCTGCTGCTGGATTTTATGTTTTCTATCCTAAGCACAGTAACAGATACATAGATACAGCAATAATTAGATAATAATGGTAGCTGTAATAGTGTGATGAATGTGGCTTGGGCTGCTAATGCAGAAGATTTGATCTGTGAGATTTTGTAAACTTCCGAGGGTCCTGAGGACACCCAAAACTCTACAGGGAAATAATAACATAACCCAGTGATTCCATCAAGTTATATATATAACGGATAATTTAGCATACACTCTTATCCAGAGCAATTTACAAGAGCAATTATGGTTAAGTGCCTTGCTGAAGGGTACATTAACAGATTTGTCACCTAGGGGATTGAAACCACCAACCTTTTGGTTACTGGCCCAACGCTCTTAACCACTAGACTACCTGTTAGTATAGAAAACCTGATAACCTTAAGCATTGTAAATGTGTAACATTGCCAGTTATCTTCTTTCATTTTTGTTTTAATTTTGCTGACTATGTTTAATCCAAAAATATCTGAATCCTCCAATTTAAGAATCACCACTTTTATAGAGTGGCATCTGTTTACTTAGAAGATGGGGCAATCCATCTAAACATGAATTTTAAGCAAAACCAAAGTAGACTTTAGTGGGCAGCAACATTTATCTGACTACTTATCTCTCCAAAAACATCCAACTTATCTCAACTTATCTCTCCAAAAACATCCAACTTATCTCAACTTATCTCTCCAAAAACATCCAACTTATCTCAACTTATCTCTCCAAAAACATCCAATTTATCTCTCCAAAAACATCCAACTTATCTCTCCAAAAACATCTTACTTATCTCTCCAAAAGCATCCTACTTAGATTGCCAAAAACATCTATCAGTGTGATATTTAAATAATATTTTCATACTCCTCCTGTTACTTTCATTTATTCAATGCATCCCTGTCCCCTTCTACAGTGCCGTCTGCATTTAGTAATAGCCATGTTATTGTCCAGTTGAACTATTTGCAGGTCAATGCAAATAGGTCAATGACTTAGGGGGTTAATTTG
The DNA here is from genome assembly GCA_030435695.1 of Brachymystax lenok tsinlingensis. Taxonomy (NCBI): domain Eukaryota; kingdom Metazoa; phylum Chordata; class Actinopteri; order Salmoniformes; family Salmonidae; genus Brachymystax; species Brachymystax lenok. The sequence continues at coordinate 22,860,318 of CM059818.1, read as the reverse complement.
GGTTTGAACAAATCCTAATAATCATTTAATGCCTTGTTGGAGCCTCAATGACTAGTTCTTTGCCTTCAGTACCTGTTATTTTTGACAGCATTTACCTGGACAGACTGAACATTCCTGTCAGAGAGGACTAGCCTGACAACCATCTATCCACAGCCAGCCTACTGCCAGCCTGCCACATCATCAGACAGCAGGGCATAATGAGGTTTTTAATTAGCCCTGGGGTTGGAGGGTCATTCCTGCCTGCCTCTGGCCTGCTTCTGGGCCATCAGGTTAATAGATATCTGGATGGGATGATGTGGGTGGGGAAGGGGGTTAGAGCTTGTGAGAGTAAACAGAATTAGGCTGTCGGTCTGACCCGTCATACACCTCAAACAGCAGCATCCAGGGAAACACCGTGTTGGCCTAATCCCTTCCTCTCGTTATTTCAATAGACCTTTCATTAGTATGGCATTCGTCTGGAATGAAATTAGCATTTTCAAATATTGACAGAATACACAAACGTCCTTAAAAAGTAGAGATGGAATCCTTAGATGACAACTTGAGTTACGATGGTTGTAAATAGGGACTTTTGGGGGAAAACCCTTACTTCAGATGCAAATAAATCAAACTTTGGCATCAGTTATCCATTGATGTTAGTGTAGGATTTGAGATAACTTTAATTTTATGTGATGTGAGCATATCTGAAATGTGAGGTCTATTTGATCTGTGTGACTATGTGAGTAGCAGTGTTGGGGAAGCAAATCATAAAAAAATAATATACAATACCAGTCAAAAGTTTGGACACTCCAACTCATTCAAGTTTATCTTAATTTTTGATATTGTATGGAAGAGTTCAAGAAACAGACACATCCCAACTGTTCAGAGGAGACTGTGTGAATCAAGCCTTCATGGACAAATTGATGCAAAGAAACCACTACTAAAGGACACCAATAAAAAGAAGAGACTTGCTTGGGCCAAGAAACACGAGCAATGGACATTGGACAGGTGGAAATCTGTCCTTTCATCTGATGATTCCAAATTTGAGATTTTTGGTTCCAACCGCCATGTCTTTGTGAGATGCAGAATGGTGAACGGATGATCTCCGCACGTGTGGTTACCACCGTGAAGCATGGAGGTGGAGGTGTGATTGTGTGGGGGTGCTTTGCTGGTGACACTGTCTGTGATTTCTTTATAATTCAAGGCACACTTTTATTTATTTTTTATTTTACCTTAATTTAACCAGGTAGGCCAGTTGAGAGCAAGTTCTCATTTACAATTGCGACCTGGCCAAGATAAAGCAAAGCAGTGCGACATAAACAACAACACAGAGCTACACATGGAATAAACAAACGTACAGTCAATAACACAATAAAAAATAATAATATACAGTGTGTGCAAATGAGGTAAGATTAGGGAGGTAAGGCAATAAATAGGCCATAGTGGCAAAGTATTAACAATTTAGCAATTAAACACTGGAGTGATAGATGTGCAGAAGATGAATGTGCAAGTAGAGATACTGGGGTGCAAAGGACAAAGATAAATAAATAAATACAGTATGGGGATAAGGTAGTTGGATGGGCTATTTACAGATGGGCTATGTACAGGTGCAGTGATCTGTGAGCTGCTCTGACAGCTGGTGCTTAAAGTTAGTGAGGGAGATATGAGTCTCCAGCTTCAGTGATTTTTGCAGTTCGTTCCAGTCTTTGGCAGCAGAGTACTGGAAGGAAAGGCGGCCAAAGGAGGAATTTGCTTTGGGGTTGACCAGTGAAATATACCTGCTGGAGCGCATGCTACGGGTGGGTGCTACTATGGTGACCAGTGAGCTCAGATAAGGCGGGCATTACCTAGCAAAGACTTATAGATGACCTGGAGCCAGTGGGTTTGGCGACGAGTATGAAGCGAGGGCCAGCCAACAAGAGCGTACAGGTCGCAGTGGTGGGTAGTATATGGGCCTTTGGTGACAAAACGGATGGCACTGTGAAAGACTGCATCCAATTTGTTGAGTAGAGTGTTGGAGGCTATTTTGTAAATGACATCGCCGAAGTCGAGGATTGGTAGGATAGTCAGTTTTACAAGGGTATGTTTGGCAGCATGTGTGAAGGATGCTTTGTTGCAAAATAGGAAGCCGATTCTAGATTTAATTTTGGATCGGAGATGCTTAATGTGTGTCTGGAAGGAGAGTTTACAGTCTAACCAGACACCTAGGTATTTATAGTTGTCCACACAAGTCAGAACCGTCCAGAGTAGTGATGCTGGACGGGCGGGCAGGTGCAGGCAGCGATCGGTTGAAGAGCATGCATTTAGTTTTACTTGCATTTAAGAGCAGTTGAAGGCCACGGAAGGAGAGTTGTATGGCATTGAAGCTCGTCTGGAGGTTAGATAACACAGTGTCCAAAGAAGGGCCAGAAGTATACAGAATGGTGTCGTCTGCGCAGAGGTGGATCAGAGCAAGAGCGACAGTCACTCAATGTCGGCCCGAGATTTGAACCCTGTGGCACCCCCATAGAGACTGCCAGAGGTCCGGAAAACAGGCCCTCCGATTTGACACACTGAACTCTATCTGATAAGTAGTTGGTGAACCAGGCGAGGCATTCATTTGAGAAACCAAGGCTGTTGAGTCTGCTGATAAGAATGTGGTGATTGACAGAGTCGAAAGCCTTGGCCAGGTCGATGAATACGGCTGCACAGTATTGTCTCTTATTGATGGCGATTATGATATTGTTTAGGACCTTGAGCGTGGCTGAGGTGCACCCATGACCAGCTCAGAAACCAGATTGCATAGCAGAGAAGGTACGGTGGGATTCGAAATGGTCGGTGATCTGTTTGTTAACTTGGCTTTTGAAGACCTTAGAAAGGCAGGGTAGGATAGATATAGGTCTGTAGCAGTTTGGTTCTAGAGTGTCTCCCCCTTTGAAGAGGGGGATGACCACGGCAGCTTTCCAATCTTTGGGGATCTCAGACGATACGAAAGAGAGGTTGAACAGGCTAGTAATAGGGGTTGCAACAATTTTGGCAGATAATTTTAGAAAGAGAGGGTCCAGATTGTTTAGCCCGGCTGATTTGTAAGGATCCAGATTTTACAGCTCTTTCAGAACATCAGCTATCTGGATTTGGGTGAATGAGAAATGGGGGAGGCTTGGGCGAGTTGCTGTGGGGGGTGCAGTGCTGTTGACTGGGGTAGGGGTAGCCAGGTGGAAAGCATGGCCAGCCGTAGAAAAATGCTTATTGAAATTCTGAATTATCATGGATTTATCGGTGGTGACAGTGCTTCCTAGCCTCAGTGCAGTGAGCAGCCGGGAGGAGGTGCTCTTATTCTCCATGGACTTTACAGTGTCCCACTACTTTTTTTGAGTTTGTGCTACAGGATGTAAATTTCTGTTTGAAAAAGCTAGCCTTTCCTAACTGCCTGTGTATATTGGTTCCTAACTTCCCTGAAAAGTTGCGTATCACAGGGGCTATTTGATGCTAATGCAATACGCCACACAATGTTTTTGTGCTGGTCAAGGGCAGTCAGGTCTGGAGTGAACCAAGGGCTATATCTGTACCTGGTTCCATTTTTTTTTTGAATGGGGCATGCTTATTTAAGATGGTGAGGAAGGCACTTTTAAAGAATAACCAGGCATCCTCTACTGACGGGATGAGGTCAATATCCTTCCAGGATACCCGGGCCAGGTCGATTAGAAAGGCCTGCTCGCTGAAGTGTTTTAGGGAGCGTTTGACAGTGATGAGGGGTGGTCGTTTGAACGCAGACCCATTACGGATGCAGGCAACTTAACCAGCATGGCTACCACATCATTCTGCAGTGATACGCCATCCCATCTGGTTTGTGCTTATTGGGACTATAATTTCAACAGGACATTGATCCAACACACCTCCAGACTGTGTAAGGCCTATTTAAACAAGAAGTAGAGTGATGGAGTGCTGCATCAGATGACCTGGCCCCCACAATCACCCGGCCTCAAACCAATTGAGATGGTTTGGGATGAGTTGGACCGCAGAGTGAAGGAAAAGCAGCCAACATGTGCTCAGCATATGTGGGATCTCCTTCGGTTGGAAAACGGTTGGAAAAGCATTCCAGGTGAAGCTGGTTGAGAGAATGCCAAGAGTGTGCAAAGCTGTCATCAAGGCAAAGGGTGGCTCCTTTGAAGAACCTAAAATATAAAATATATTTTGATTTGTATAACACTTTTTTAGTTACTACATGATTCCATATGATTTATTTCATAGTTTTGATGTCTTCAATATTATTCTACAATGTAGAAAATAGTAAAAATAAAGAAAAACCCTGGAATGAATGTCCAAACTTTTGACTGGTACTGTATATATATATATATGTTGTATTTTACCCCCCTTTTTCTCCCCAATTTCGTCATATCCAATTACGATCTTGTCTCATCGCTGCAACTCCCCAATGGGATCTGGAGTGGCGAAGGTCGAGTCATGCATCCTGCAAAACATGACCTGCAAAACCGTGCTCCTTAACACCTGCCCACTTAACCCGGAAGGAAGGAAACACTGTTCAATCGACGACTGAAGTCAGCCTGCAAGCGCCCGGCCCACCACAAGGAGTCGCTAGACCGTGATGAGCCATGTAAAGCCCCCTGGCCAAACCCTCCCCTAACCCAGACGACGCTAGGCCAATTGTGCGCCGTCCTATGGGACTCCCGGTCATGGCCGGTTGTGACACAGACTGTGATCTAACCGGGGTCTGTAGTGACGCCTCAAGCAATGCGCCACTCGGGAAGCTCTGAAAATATAGTTTAGCAAGCTACGAATAATTCACACTGGAAGTGAAGACGTTAAGCTACACTAGAACTACCCTTAAGACAAATATAGTTTACTTAACTAAAGTTACTTTAAAAAAGTAGTTCACTACATCCAAACTACTTGGTGATTAAATTATCATATCTAAATCTGAAATGTGACTACAAATTGCAAGAACAGATCACTCTGGAGTCAGATGTTAACAAAATGTGTAATTTAGCATACTAAACAAAAAAATATGTTTCAAGTAAGATTTAGGCATGTCTGATGCTGAAAAAGAAAGGAAATCATTGCCTACTTTACCCATATTTAATTTTCTGTAGTTCCATTAGTTACTGTAGCTACACCTCTACATGGAAATAAAAGTGACAACTAAAAACACTACCAATAATTGAATTTAGTTCAACTACCTGCAAGCTACTGCAAAATGTAGTTAAATTACTAGTTTAACTACAGTATCTATAGTTCATTACTCCCCAACACTAGTGAGCAGTGGCTCTGGGCTGGGGACCATGAATAAAGACAGGCTACCTGGCTCTCTCACAGCTGGCCCTAACTTCCGCTATACTGGTAGCTCACAGAATAGGTTCTCTTCATGGAAGCCCATTTGTCTTTTCATGATATTATTATTAGGGAGAGCTCGTTTCCTTTCTCATACTGTGATACTGGGATGGGATGGCATCTTTGTTCATTCTCTGATGTTAGAATAGAAGAATGTTGAATGTCCTTGATGGACCAACAAAGTTTATCCAGAGCACTTACCTTTCTGTTAGTTTTCCTATGCATACTATAACTGAGTGTATGTCTGAGAATATGAACATGCAATGCATGGTCTTACGCAGCTAGCGTTGCATAGAAGCGATGCCATTTGAAGACAATGTGGTATGAGTGAATATCTGTGAAATCCTGTTCCTTTTTTAAGTATTTAGGATACTATGTATAATCCTGTTTAGGGTCATTACTGTTCTTATATTGGGCTAGATTAGCATGTGGAAGTCTGTATACTGTGTTGGGGTCTGTGTGTCCGGATAATGAAGCTCAAAGTGACAGTGTTTATGTGGTGGCGTTGTGGCACAACTCCATAAAACAGATCAATAGAAGGACAAAAGAGCAGACGGGAAAGGGAGGTAACACACACACACACACACAGAGAGAGAGAGAGATGGAATGCAAGGTTGATACACTGCAGGGATTAAACAATGGCCTTTGAACAATGCCTTTCCCTTGCACAGGGGTTGGCCCAAGCCGGCGCTCATAAAGGCCGCTCACCAATTTGGCAGCCATGTGATATCACCCTCTGTACAGAGATCAAATGCACCGGGCAGAGCCAACTGACACAGTCGACTTCCCACCGACTGCTCATAAAAAACAACCTCGTTCCGAGTTGGAATTTCATTGATTTATTTAAATAACAAACATTTCCATTTGACTGTTATCCATTAAAGCCGACCCCTTTTGTATATTCTATAAACCTTATGGCTATGATTATATTATCATGCTGACATTTTGTCTCAATACTCCTACTAAGTGTATATCAGGTCACTGTTTACTCAGTGTCAGAGTCATTAATGAGCTTTCTGACCCCAACCTTTTAAAATCAGACTATGAAAGTAGAAAGATTATGAGAGTTATACATATAATAGGCCAAAGAGACAGAGCTTGGTTGTATGGGCCAGCCATTCCTCCCATCTTATAAAAGAACTACAGATGCTCCAAAGCATTATCACAGACATTGAGCTATAGGTGATGGGCCGAAGCTGAAAAGAGTGAAGTTGATCGATCCCTGTCGAGGGAGGATTTTATTTTTTTAGTATAGGACAGTAAAATATTCTTATGATGACTATAACATTTGTTGGCACCTTCAATTCTGGCACATTTTCTCATAAAAAAAAAAATATTTCACCACTCTGTCTGCTCTGGCAAATTGGACAAACTGCTAAACATGTAATCAATCAGTAATCCCGTACATACCCCTCGTGATGAAGGCAGCCAATGGCCTGCTTCTATCTACGATGTAAGCACAGCCTCTTGTGAAACTGCTAGCTGCTGTCTGAGGAAGAGGAACAGATATAGCTAACTCCCAAAGACTGAAGATGAATATCTGTTTTTGAGTGCACTTGAAATAGGCAGCATGCAATTCGAGTTGTGTTGATCAAATGAAGAGGTAACTCTGTTTAACCATTTAGACAATTTATTAAAAGCTAGCCATTGTTACAGTTTGACTAGGCTAGCCAGCTACACACTTAGAAAAAGGGTTCCAAAAGGGTTCTTTAGTTGTCCCCATAGGAGAACCCTTTTTTGGTTCCAGCTAGAACCCTTTTGGATTCCATGTAGAACCTTCTTTGAAAAGGGTTCTACATGGAACCAAAAAGGGTTCTCCTATGGGGACAGCCGAATAACCCTTTTAGGTTCTAGATCAGGAGCTTCCAAACATTTTAACTTGGGGCCCCCCTTTCAGCATTGGGGATCATCCCGCGCTCCCCCTGTGCGCGTGCACAAGCCACATCTATTTCTATGGGCACAAGCACTGTTGACACAAACTGTTCACACCTCTCGTGTTTGTTGAGAGAATTTTACAGGTTTGCCACCTGTTAAACTGATTCTACTTTGAATTTAGTCTTTGAGATGCTCAAACATTCACATGTATCTGTAGTTGTTGTTCTTCAACAGGCAAATGCATACATATGTGGTCTCAATGTCTAAATAGTGACGACAGGGCGAGTTCAAACTGCAGTAGGATGGTTCTCCTCACAGGGGAGTGAATCAGCCCATGGTTGGTGTTTAGCACTTGGTTGATCTCTGGGAGCAGGACACCGGAGAGCTGAATAGATCGATGTGTGACAAAAGTGAGAGACAAGAATGAATAAAACAAATAAAAGGAATGTAGTTTGTGAGCTAGAAAATTTAAATCCTGACAGGCTGAGGCAGGCTGCTCTGCAATCATCCTACTCCAACTAACTAAATTATTAGTTGGAATATACTGATAGCTATAATGCTCCTTGTCCCGGAATGACATGCTAGTGATAAAGCTATCTGCCCCTACTACAGTAGCTAGCAACAGATCTACTTGTTGTCACTAGCTATCTAACTAGAAAGCTAGATAAATTACTACGGTTGCTGTGTATTGATGGGATCACGTTTCTATATCTAAATAGTTTGATTACAAATAAATATAAATACTTTACCTGATAGCAGTTTGTCGGACAGAGATATTTTTGTTGTTGTTGATGTCACCAGCTGTCAACTACCTTAGATATTGATATTGTGATTGGCAGAAGTGATCAGAGACAGTATCATGGATAGTACACAAGTTTAGATTGGTTTACAGTTTAGTACGACGGCATTTGCCTATCCAGCTAGCGAAAATAAAGTATTTTTTATAAAAATGCAAGATTTGACATTGCCAACAAATGGAAATGTAGTAGGAATGAATACATATACACAATATGTAAAAACCAGGTCCTCCCTCGACAGAAATTGATCATCACGAAAACTAAAGCAGATAGCTTGCTACTGCACACCACCTGCTAGCAGTGTTTGTGTATTACTGGCAATGGAGATCATTCTCCATGCTTCAGCTCTGGGTTATTTTCACTCTGCATGTGAAATCCCACAGGAACCTGATTGAGTTCTTTGTTTTTCGGCTCCTTTTATTCTATTGAATGTAATTACTGCTTTCGGTCTTCCATCGGGTTGTGGCTCTTTTGAATACTAGACATGCTATATCTCTCTCTCACGCCTCCACTTCTATAAATATGTGGGTGTTGAGCAAAAAACTGTGGTTTATTTATTCTACTATTTGGACAAAAAGGTCAATGAGTCAGTTATGTTGGAACACTACACCGTACTACACTGAACAAAAATATATATTTTTTTTAAAGAATTTACAGTTCATAAGGAAATCAGTCAATTGAAATACATTCATTAGGCCCTTATCTACAGATTTCACATGACTGGGAATACAGATATGCGTCTGTTGGTCACAGATACCTTAAAAACAAAGGTAGGGGTGTGGATCAGAAAACCAGTCAGTATCTGGTAGGACCACCATTTGCCTCATGCAGCACAACACATCTCCTTCCCATAGAGTTGATCAGGCTGTTGATTGTGGCCTGTGGAATGTTGTCTCACCCCTCTTCAATGGCTGTGCGAAGTTGCTGGATATTGGCAGGAACTGGAACACGCTGGCGGTGGATGATTGGCATGACAGTTGGCCTCAGGATCTCGTCACGGTATCTTTGTGCATTCAAATTGCAATCGATAAAATGCAATTGTTTTCGTTGTTCGGATCTTATGCCTGCCCATACCATAAAACCAAATTGGGGCACGCTGTTCACAATGTTGACATCAGCAAACGGTTGGCCCACAATGCCATACACACCGTCTGCCCGGTACAGTCGTAACTGGGATTCATCCATGAAGAGCAAACTTCTCCAGCGTGCCAGTGGCCATCGAAGGTGAGCATTTGCCCACTGAAGTCGGTTATGATGCCGAACTGCAGTCAGGTCAAGATCACAAGCACGCAGATAAGCATCACTGAGACGGATTCTGATATAATTTCTGCAAAAACTTTGGTTGTGCAAACCCACAGTTTCATCAACTGTCTGGGTGGCCTATCCCGCAGGTGAAGAAGCCGGAAGTGGAGGTCCTGGGCTGGCATGGTTACATGTGGTCTGCGGTTGTGAGTCCGGTTGGATATACTGCCAAATTCTCTAGAACAACATTATGGTAGAGAAATTAACATTCAATTCTCTGGCAACAGCTCTGGTGGCCAATTGCACGCTCCCTCATAACTTGACTGTAGCATTGTCTTGTGACAAAACTGCACATTTAAGAGTGGCCTTTTGTCCCCAGCAAAAGGTACACAGGTGTACCGGTCATGCTCTTCAATCAGCTTCTTGATTTGCCACACCTGTCAGGTGGATGGATTATCTTGGCAAAGGAGAAATGCTCACTAACAGGGATGTAAACAAATGTGTGCACAACATTTGAGAAATAATCTTTTTGTGCATTTGTACATGTCAGGGATCTTTTATGTCAGCTCATAAAACTAACACTTTAAAAAGGTTGGGGTGTTTATTTTGTTCAGTATATAAACTATACTAAACCCACATCATTAGCCTTTTAGACTCTTACCCGTGTACAGTTTAAAAATGTCGAATTTGGGCACTGATAAGCCTAAATTGGAACGCAGTGGCTGTACAGTAACATGCCATAAATGTCAGTCTCAGGTTCTGCGCTTCACAGCTCTGTATGGGTTTTGGCCGACAGCCGTTTTAAACTTGAGCACCACGTGACAAGAAGTTGCCCCCATCCCTCCCGCTAATTGGGCAACTTTTGCAAATATTGTCTGAGTGAAGGAAATGCTAAACACGCACATTACTTCTATGAGCACCAAAATTACAATTGGTTTCTCTGAATTTCCCTTAACACTAAGATCGTATTATAACTTTGCTAGTCATGTTGGCAATAGAACAAGCTTTCAAATGATGCCCATCTGACCCAGACTGCAATTTACAATGGGCAGTTTTTGAATTGCATAAACAGTAATTGTGGGATGGCAGGGATGTGTTCCAAACAAAACATGTGCTTGCTCTAGTTCCTCAATGGCACAACAAGGATAGCTCAACATAAAACACACCTTATATGATTAGTCCTAAAAGTGAATTGAAATGAATGTGCACCCTTGGAGACACCAGTTAGTCATCTTACTCAAACAGTCTTGTTGCACCTACCCCACAATTTCCTGAAATATTCTTATCAGGTTACCAGATGTAGCTGGAGTATTTTCAAATTTCATTAACTAATGCAGCAAAAATACAGTAAATATAAAATGCACATAAAAACAGTGGTGTTTGGATTCAGTTGTGTCAGGTAAACTGTTGTGTCCTCAACTTATCAAACTATTTCCCCATAACATTTCAATTTAGCCCTATCCATATAGGCCAATTCCCAAGTGTAAAGGGTTAAATTTACTGTTTTAATAAAATGAACTAAAAAAAATATATATATAATTCCAATGCATTATTCAATGAGGCATTGCACAGCAGAAGCAACAGAACAAAGGCTAAAATGCTTCTCACACAGTCAGACTGCCAAACTACGCCACCCCAGGTTTAAACAAGAGCATGGGGAGCTCTGCCTAATGCACGTATATGCAGGTTCTCAGCTTGTGTTGAGTGGCAAAATAATGAATTGCCAGACATGCATCAAGTTCACCTGTTTTATTTCCTTCTAAAACAGAGTTACTGAGGCTCTTTTGAGCCTGATCAAAAAAGGTCACGTACACAATTAAACAAAAATACAGCTTCTGGTGCAGGTTGAAGGAAGTACTAACTAAACATTTCAACTTAGATCGTATCAACGAAAACATCCAATAACACTCTAACTCAGTCAGCATTTGTCAGTCTCCTGGTCAAACTTCCCTCTTATCTGCACCCTCCCCCAGGCAGCCACACCTCAAATACACACACACACACAAAAACTAAAAAAAGAGACAGGATTTAAAGGAAAGGTCAGCCAATGAATTCACAGGATCCATAATTCAGTTAGCAAGTTCTCCAACCAAGGTAGCATGCATTTAAGGCTCTGGTCACACCTGTGGCAATGGTGTTGAGAAAACAGCCTGTTCTACTGTCCATTTCAAGCCTAGTTTAAATGTATTGCTTGTTATCTAGATGTTGCTGGTGGGGATCCTAGAATATCTGTAAAATAACAGGTAATATCCCATCTGGAGGAAAACAAGTTGTAAAAAAAGAAAAGATTACAGCCACTGTGTGCAGTTCAGTCAAACTGTAGGCCCTGCAATAAGGTTGCAAGATTGAGACTTACAACAAAGTGAGGTGGTGTGGCTCTGTGTGAGCCAAAGAAGGAGCAGGAGAGATAAAAAAGGAGGATAAAAAAACAGAAAAACACCTCTCAGTTCCTCCATCAGTGACGGTTTGAGATGTGCTTACCGGTCTGATCAGTAATGGGAAGTTTTGGGAGAGGGTCAGCAGCAGGTCGTCCACTGAAAGCATGGCTTTAGTAATCCCAGACAATGAACCTGGGCCAGGCCAAGAGGGTGTCTGTGGATGGCAGTGTTTTGGTAGATTTAAGTGGGTGTTATCACTGCGACTCCCTGGGTTGGACAGATTGGAGTGGCTGGGATATCACACATCCATTTGAAATGGCATCTCCCTCCAGAGGTACTAACACTCATCCTGTATGATATTTGGAGCTTTAAAATGTATGTTGTCAGGTGTAACTGTGTAAAAATGAGATGCCTTCACACTCACTTTGGGGAGATGGTTTTGTTGTTGGTAACCTTTATCTCCTCATTTCAGCATGTTAGCTCCCAGACAGGTGTGGATATGTGTTACAGATCATTCATTACCACCAAACTTAGCAAGTTTGTCAAATGCTACCCAAGTGTTTGTTTTGTTACAGTAGCCTTGTGACTACTCCACCAGGGATGTTGATGACTTAGATCATCCCCTCTATTCTATGATCTGTGGCTCCGCCATCTTCGTTAGCAACAGAAATAGAAGAATGAACATTGAATTAGACCACAAAATGGCACTTAAACACCCTCTGGCGTGTAGAAGCTGAGCACAGACCGAGTAGAGTCATTTTGAATGCATGAATGCATTTTCTCCCTATTTGAACATGATCCCAGTTTAAATGTTGTTGTGATCAGTAAGCAGCAGAGGAATCAAAGAGCTGCGGATGGTACTACAAGGCTCTGTCATCCTGTTCCAGAGGGGGAGACAAGGAGAGGGAGGAGAGGCAGAGGAGATGGAGCAAAATGTCTGTTTCATACCCAGCTGATGAAAGCGTCTAAGGTAATGAGCATGAGGTGCTGCATTGCCTCCTCACACAGCGAGTTGAAAAAAGAGAAAAACAGAAAGAGCTCGGCACCTGTTTCATCTCCTCTCCTCGTCTCGGCTCCCTTTCTCCTGGCAACGTTTTAAACGGCTTGTCTCGCTGGAGCTCACATCTCGACATGCTCCGGCTCCGCATGGACATCAGAACATGTCAAACCAAACGAGGAAGGAAAAAAAAGCACATCAAACCCTAAGATGGAAGCGACTTGCTGCTTCCTCCGTGTGCAGAGGCTTTTAAGTCTGGCCAGTGTCTCCTTAGGAGCCCTTTAATATCAGCTGATGGCTAAAGACCAGCCACTGAACCCAGGTCAGCTAGGCCACGGCACCATCTCAACCACTTAGACAATCAGTATACTGATGATGGGCCTGGGCCAGTTCTACTTCCCTGTCTGATTTAGGGAGGAACTGAGGAGCACTGTGATTGGACCCATTCAACTAAGAAACCTAACACTGATATTAGGATTTTAGGAGCCAGTACTGTCCTGAGAATTAGGGCTGATCTTTATGTTTCCGGGACCCAGTCCAAGTCACTATCACAGCGTCCCTGTGTCTTCTGATTGGGAGGAGTAGGGGAGCCTGGCGGAATTCCTGCATCAATACATCTTTGCCAAGACCAAATAACTCTGGAATTCAACTGTAAGACATAATCCCCGGTGTTTTCGCTGCTCTGCCTGATAACCACACTGAATGGTGTCTCTGTGAACATGGAGAGAAGGAACAGAGTGGAACAACGGCTAACACAACAACCATTTCCTCTCCAGTGCATCTCTTCCTCTCCCCGCCTGAAGAGAGCTGCATCCTTTACTCCAGCGAGAGCCTGGCTGAGCATGATGTAAACTTGATTTACTTCTCTCTCAGATAGACGAGTAACCAAGGAGAGAGAGCGAGAGGGAGGGAGAAAGATTGGTGCAAAATTGTCATTATCGCTCCACTTAGCAGCAGAGCTGTATGATAAATCAAGGCAGTAGCGTGGGGACTCCAAGTGCTGTACACAGACAGGATGAGGGACACTAAAAATGAATGACTGATGAGCTCCTGGTGTCTGTCAAACCAAGCCACTGCTGGTGGTGCTGTGCTAGTGTGCCAGTGGATGAAGGTTGCTACTGTATAGGGACGTTGGCGTAAGCCAGGTGTTTATGTGTGAGTAGTATTATGTTGGTTCCCCTACATGGAGTAAGATCCTTTGTATTATATTCTATCGTTTGAGATATCCCTTTCTCGATGGCTTTTAAAGGTATCTGTGGTTCACCAACAAAACAAAACAACACCAAAACAACAATTTCTTAAGTCACATTTTTGTGGCACAAAGGTGCTGAGAGCAGTATGTTCACTTCTAAGTTTAAGGTAAAGTCTCCTACAGTTGCTATAGTGTCAGTGTGTGTGTGTTTGTTAGTGATCGTGTGTTTGTGTGTGTGTGTGCGCTCCTGTTTTAATGATTTCCTTTGTCTCGAATGAGCAAAAAGACGTTCTAATCAATTCCATTGTTTGTTCTTCTCTTACAAAGGACGCATTTAATAGAATATCATGAACATTTATGTTCATACCCGTTCAATTAACAATTGGTTCGCCAAGTCTTAGACTAAAACCCCAGCTCTCACAGTTCTGTAATTAAACGCAGCAAGGAAATTGATAGTGTGGGTATTCAAGTAATTAAAGAAAAACACCAGAGTTTATACATTCTTGTAATTAAATCAGTGGAGTGTGTTTGATAATTTATTGCTGAAATAAACCTATACTCAGGGTAAATTTGAACTTTTCACAGAATGGGGAGTGAATAAAGACGAGTCTGTCTGTCTTTGTCTGCATGCGTGCGTGTGTGCATGCAGGAGCAAGGAGATGGTAGAGCCCTCCACTCAATTGGTAGCCTGAAAATAAAAATTCACTTAACGTCACGCATGTTAACTCATCTTCCAATTAGATGGCTGGCACACGTTTCAAGAGCCTGTAATTATGAAAGCAGTTAAGCAGTGAGTGGCATTGCGGAACTTCAGCATTATTATGAAATATGAATGTGTTGAGGGGAGACATGATTCCCATGAAGCTGAGCAGTAGCAGCAGCACAGCCTCCAGCCTCCAGCCTCCAGACTCCAGCCTCCAGCCTCCAGACTCCAGCCTCCAGCCTCCAGCCTCCAGCCTAATATAGAGCTAAAGGCTGTGACACAGAGCCCCCATGGAAAGGCTGTGACTTCCTCGCCCCCATGGAATGCCAGGGGCAGATATGGTCACACAGATAGATCATAGAGAAACACCCTGGAATATTAAGAGGAAATTGGACCCAAGATAAAAACACAGAGATGTGGAGACACCTAAAGCAAGTATTGCATTCAGCCAATACAGGCCCTCCCACACTGGCCTCCTGCTTCTAACAGTGAATCCCAGTCACTTAGCACCACAGATCTAAAATGAGTTCTAGTCATTATATTTCTATTCCAGAACTAAGCATTGTGAGCTCTGGTTTATATATACTACAAGGTAGGCAACAGCAGCAGGGAAAAATGTTTCCAGGTAATTATTTTTGTTAGCGTGTCTGCTACTATAGCAGTTCTCAGGGGGGTTGAGAGGTTAACCTCGGGTTGGAGGAGAGATGGAAAAGCATCAAGGTTTTCTTCACCTCCTCTGCACCTTTCTCAGGGCACCCCAATGCAAGCATCTTTCACCTGGATTCACCTGGTCAGTATATATCATGAAAAGAGCAGGCGTTCTTAATGTTTTGTACACTCAGTGTATTATTGTAGCCTTTTCAACATGAAAAGTGTGGGAGTGGGCCTACTGCAGCTGCCAAAGAGGACTTACTGTATGTGTGTTCTCCTGTGTAGGGTTGAATATTAGACCTTTGCTTTCTTAGTATACTAGATTTTCTTACAGCAATAGACTTTAGATATGGAAATAAATACAGGACCCCTTAAATGAGAAACTCAGTGAAAACCCACTTCTCAACTGTGTTTATCATTGCCTAATGCCAGGATTAATGCAGGACTATAGGCTTCCACTGCAGAGCCAATCATAACTTCATCCTCTCTGTCCTATTGATCTTTTATAGTGAATCTTGATGCCATGCTGAGCTGACCTTTTGGTGGCACGCTGATGCTCTGTGGTGGGGATGAAAGAGGGGTAATGGCCCTGGGATTTAAACCAGCCTGTTTGTGAGGAACTTGATGTTTCAATCAGGAGATGAAAAAGCTCAGATTCACACCCAGAGTTAACTTATCTCTCTGTGTGTATGTGAGCAGTGAACATGAATGTACCCCAGAGGGGCCTAGAGGCCAACGTAGATAAGGGGAGAGATAGATGGAGGGAGAGGGTGGCTGATGGAGAGAGTCTGTGAAATATGAGGTCCTTTTCCAGTGGTACTGTCTTGACAGAGATCAGCTGGGAGAGGAGCACCTCACAATGAGTTGGTGTGAGGAATTATGTCATGTCTTTTCTGTCTTAATTATTTCCAAATGGTCTCTCTCTCTCTCTCTCGCTCTCTCTCTCTTGCTCTTGATTGATCGGTTTCTCTCATTATTCTCCTTTTCCCTATCATTTACTTTCATCATTCACATCTCGAAAAACTCCTTCACTATCATTTGTAAGTAGGCATGCATGTGATGCCATCGTTGCCATAGGGAAAGTACACTGGGAGGAACATTCAGTAGGAGATCAATGCTCAATATAACTCTTTTCCTGTGTCACTTCTACTTTAAAATGAGGATGCTATAAAGCAATGAGAAGGGTGTCTGAGAGATTTTCTCACCAGCCCTTGACTCGTCTAAAACACCTTGAATTACAATGCTTGGATTTGCTGAGAGGAACAGCAGAGCCATTCATCTTGCCTGCATATCCTGTGAAGAGGGTTTCCATTCAATACTGGAGACAGAGAGGAATGAAAGTCAACAGCCCTCATCCGCAGCTTCCGCCACCTTTCCTGTGTCTCGTGTTCCTCGCTCGATACCGGGCCGGGCGGACGCGTGATTGGATCCTAATAGATGAGGGCTTATGTTGTTTCTGCCATTACTTTGCACCAGCAAATACCTTCTCAGCTATAAGACCAGACTTTCTGAGTGGTCCACAAGCAGTGTAAGTTTCCTCAGGTGTGCGCAGAATACAGTACGTTCACATTGGAAAAAATGTGCTTAAAGGGGCAATCTGCAGGTCAAACAACAACTAAGCTGCCACCCCACTTCTGTTTTAGTAGACAGGTGGGGTATGGGGCTGGAGGAATGTAACCACTCTAAAATGTATATACAAAGCTATGGATACAAGGACTGAACATCCCTGAGATCAAAATGATCCTTTTAACCATGTTTTGAAGCTATACAGTGTTTGTTTACAATTGCATTGTTTACAAACAATGGAGTAAAAAAAGCGTATATTTTGTACGACTGTTGAACTTAGCTCATGAGAGTTATATTCTTCTGGAATCAATGGCTACATAAAATGTATTTAAAACTCTAAAAATGGATATATCATTCACAGATTGCCCCTTTGTCACGATCTCCTGAAGTGACGGACCAAGGCGCAGCAAGGTATCCAGTATACATTCTTTATTAAATAACGTAACTGGGCAAAAACAACAAAAATAACAAACGAAGATCGTAATGTTGAACATAACACGTAAAACCAACAAAGCTATGAACAAACAATAACCCACAAAACCCCTCTGAAAATTACAAACATATATATGGTTCCCAATTAGAGGTAACGACACTGCCTGCATATATGAGGATGCTATAAAGCAATGAAGGAGGTTCCGGACTGGGGACCTTCTCTGGAGGTTCCGGACTGGGAACCTTCTCTGGAGGTTCCGGACTGGGAACCTTCTCTGGAGGTTCCGGACTGTCGACGCGCACTGGGACTCTGGTGCGGGAGCAGGAACGGGCCGTACTGGACTCATGACGCCGCACTGGGACTCTGGTGCGGGGAGCAGGAACGGGCCGTACTGGGCTCATGACGCGCACTGGGACTCTGGTGCGGGGAGCAGGAACGGGCCGTGCTGGGTTCACGGCGCGCACAGGGATCCTGGAACGTGGAACAGGGACAGGACGTGCTGAGTCCACGACGGGCACAGGGATCCTGGAGCGTGGAGCAGGGACAGGACGTGCTGAGTCCACGACGGGCACAGGGATCCTGGAGCGTGGAACAGGGACAGGACGTGCTGGATTCTCTGCGCACAGGGGGCCTGCGCGCCGGAGCCGAACAGGACGTGCTGGACTCTCTAAGCGCACAGGGGGCCTGCGCGCGGAGCCGAACAGGACGCGTGCTGGACTCTCTAAGCGCACAGGGGGCCTGGTGCGCGGAGCCGAACAGGACGTGCTGGACTCTCTAGCGCACAGGGGGCCTGGCGCGGAGTCGAACAGGACGTGCTGGACTCTCTAGCGCACAGGGGCCTGGTGCGCGGAGCCGAACAGGACGTGCTGGACTCTCTGCGCACAGGGGACTTGGTGCGCGGAGCAGGGACTGGGCGTACTGGGCTATCTAAGCGTACAGGAGACCTGGTGCGTGGAGCCGGTACTTCTCTCCCCGGCTGTTCACTCACCCTTGCCTCACGGATGATGGGAGCTGGAATGTCACGTACTGGGCTGTGGATGCGAACCGGAGACCCCACACGCAGAACAGGTGCAGGATATCTCGGTCCCAGAAGGCGTACTGGAGACCTAGCGCACAGAACCGGCACCACTCCTCCAGGTTGCACACTCACCCTCCCCTGACAGATGAGTGGAGCTGGAATCTCGCGCACCGGCCTATGAATGCACACTGGAGACACCGTGCGCAAAACTGCATAGCACGGCGTCTTTCCAGTGCGACGCTCCCTCCAACGCTCCCTCCAGAGAGCACGAGGAGTTGGCTCAGGAGTCCATCCTGAACCGGCCAAACTCCCCGTGTGCCCCCCCAAAAAAGTTTTTTGGGGCTGCCTTTTGGGCTTCCTAGCCAGGCGAGTTCCAACAAACTTTTCTCTCTCTGGATTCCACGCTCCGTATAATTCCTCATAACTCCCCCGCTCCGCCTTCGCTGCTCCACTTTTCTCCCTGGGGTGATGATGCTCTGCAGTCTTCTCCCAAGGTCCCTTACCAGCCAATATCTCCTCCCAAGTCCAGAACTCCCGGGTCTCTTGCTGCTTGGTCTTTTTATGGTGGGTTATTCTGTCACGATCTCCTGAAGTATAGGTTCACCTCATTACGTAATCAAGTAATCAAAGTGATTAGAAAGTCCAAAGCCAATTTTTTTATAACAATTATTAATGAGGGAAAGGGTAACACAAAGTTGATCTGGGAACAGATTAAGAATGTGATGGGAATTAGCCACAGGCTTAGAAACCAGCTAGAGTTGAACCTGAATGGTAAAGTAATACAAGATCCAGCACAAATATCTGTAACTTTTAATGAATATTTTGTCAATTCTGTGGACAAAATCGCACAGAACTTTCCCCTAACAACTGGAGATCTTGTCAAAATAGATGAAAGTAAGCCTTCCTTTAGCATTCAACCTATCTCTAAAATTAAAACCCAGGCAATTATTAATTCTCTTAAAATCTCAACATCAAAAGATATTTATGGAATGGATTCTAAAATGCTTAAATCCCTGAAAGAACACGTAGCCTACCCTATCACACAAATTGTTAACCAGTCAGTACTAGAGGGGATATTTCCAACTATTTGGAAGACTGCAATTGTAACTCCCATATTTAAGTCAAAAGACCCTCTGAACATATTTAACTACACCAATAAGTATTCTACCTGTGGTGTCCAAGGTTGCTGAAAAATGTGTATCAGAGCAGCTTGTCTCTTTCTTCAATAATAGTCCATTCACTCTTCATCCGATGCAGTTTGGCTTCAGGGCCCATCACTCTGCAGAAACAGCTAACTGTTTATTTTTAGAGACTGTTCGAGCAATGGTTGACAAGGGTGGTGTTGTTGGCGCTGTGTTTTTAGACCTTCGTAAAGCTTTTGACACAGTCAACCATCAGGTCCTTATTGCCAAACTTTCTACTTTTAATTTCTCCCCTTCTGCAATCAAATGGATTGAGTCATATTTAACTGGTAGAACTCAATACGTTTCTGTGAACAATCATCGTTCATTAGTTCTTAATTTACGCACAGGTGTACCACAAGGATCGATACTTGGCCCGCTTTTGTTTAGTCTATATATCAATGATCTGCCATCAGTTTGCCCTGATATCAATACACTAATGTATTCGGACGATACTGTAATTTATGTGCATGCCAAGACAAAACATCTGGCTGCTGCCAAACTGACCACAGCTATGGATCAGATCACCAATTGGCTAAATCGTTTGTGCCTTCAACTAAATGTAGATACAACTGTGGGAATGTTTTTCACAAAGAGACAATGTAACATTGTGTCAAATATAACGATTTCAGGTCAAAACATTAGTATTGTGCCACAAGTTAAGTATTTGGGCGTTATTATTGATTCTAATCTTTCTTTTAAAGCACATATTAAGAAAGTGTGTAATAGGGTCAAGTTTAGCTTAGCTAATTTTAGATATATTAGAAATGCACTTACTTTTAATGCTGCTAAATTATTTATGGATGCCATGATTGTGTCACATCTAACATATTGTCTGACAAGCTGGGGACAAACTAATAGCTTATCACTAAAGCCATTAGCAACTCTTTATAAAAAAAACTCTCAAAGCTTTGGACCAGAAGCCCAACAGTTTACATCATTGTATTATCCTTAATAATCATAAACTGCTAAGCTGGGAAGATGTAATCAAATATAAAAACATCTGTTTGGTCTACAAAATTCTGCATAATACCGCTCCTGCTCCTTTTTATTCATTTATAATCCAACGTAATAATAGCAGG
Organism: Brachymystax lenok tsinlingensis; assembly: GCA_030435695.1. Classification (NCBI taxonomy): domain Eukaryota; kingdom Metazoa; phylum Chordata; class Actinopteri; order Salmoniformes; family Salmonidae; genus Brachymystax; species Brachymystax lenok. Next base: position 22,839,899 of record CM059818.1, on the reverse strand, counting down.
CAGATCACCAGAAGCACCACACGAGGTGACCTTCTAATCCCATTTAGAAAAAGCACATTTGGTCAATTATCATTTTCTGTTACAGCAATACAAAACTGGAACTCACTGTCCACTACAATTAAAGACATACATACATATTCCACCTTTACTATACACCTTAAAAACTGTTTGTCCAACAATTATAACTGCACACATTAATTTCACAGATGTGATGTGTATTTGATGTGACATGGTCATGCTGCTGCCACTTGATCCTTGCTGCCTGCCTCAATGTTATGTCCTGTATGTGCTTCAATGTGGTCTCTGTGTGATTATTCTTTATGTCGATTAGTACTGTTTTATTGCATTAACTGTTTTTATGTATTTGCAATCTGTGCTTGCTTGTTTCTTGCTTGCCTCAATTGTGTGCCACACGTTTAGTATGTCTACTCCCTACTCCCTTGTTTAGTCCTGCTGTAAATATAATTGTATAATTGTAATGTAATGTATGTAATGTAATGTATTTTATTTGATGTATGCCTATTGTCAACTGGCCTGGGACTACAGCTGGAAATTAGCCATAGAGGCTAAAGCTGCTCTTTTTATCAAAAGGGACTGTCCACGTCATTATAAACGAATAAACTAAACTAAACTAAACATTGCAATTGTTTCTGACATTCTAACCCTATTACAGGCATGCACTTATCAAAAGCTCACTCTCATCTTCAAGAGTAAATTGACAGCTTCTCTACCCATGTCAGTGTCTTTCTTTCCCTTACCCAGTGAATGACGAGAAGCGGTGAGATCCATATCTGATGAACAACGGTAAATGTCCATTAATGGGCACTTATGATCCTCATCTCAGAGCTGTGGCGCCACGGTTCTCCACGCTATTTCTCCAAGAACTCCATGGACATTTCACAGAGGAGGAACAGGAGAGCAACAGTCCTAGGCTCCTCCATGTCTCTCCAGCATGGCTCCACCATGGCTGTTACATTCCTAATGACATCATGGCAACTCATCACCCGGGCTTAAAGCAGTGCAGAAGGAGACACACTTCACACACCTCAGCATCATTACCATCCTGACAGGTGTCAGAGAGGTGACCGGGGAGAGACTGGGGAGAGCTGGAGGGAGAGAGCATGGAGAGGAAACACTGGCTCTCATTATCAGGCCTGTGACAGATGGAGAAAAGAGGAGACAAAGACACGAGTCAAGCTATACATTCACTGTACAGGAAGTGTGGCGGAGTTGATCATTATGAAAAAAGCCCTTAATCGGATCATTTTGATTCTGACAGCAGCTGGCTGAGAACTGTCTGTTATTGTTGCTGGTCTTACTTTGTGTGGTTTATTGTTGCCATGTGTTTGAACTTGTCTGGTGAAATTGAGTAGCAACGATAAGCAGAGAGTAGTTTCTATATAATGTTAGAGGTTTGAACTTGGCTCTGGTGGACCCACTATACCTCTGATCACTATGTTCTTTAAATGGTAGCATCATTACACTGACAAACACCTACACTAATGACAACTGTTTATAAGCCATTTAAGGAGCAATTTGAATTTCATGTCAGTCCACATGCTTGACAATTACCCTCATTTACCTTTACCTTTTACCAAGAGACAGAGAAAGAGAGAGCAATCACAGGGGAGGCACAATGTGATTTGGCAGAGAAGGCAGTCAGTATCTTATTGTAACATTTGAGGAGAGACAGAGCCCGGACTGTCTAAATGCTGCCATGTCCTGATCATAGGGGAGCTCCTCTAGAATGAACCCAGGGCTAGAAGCTGCAGTGTGTTCTCACCAGAGGGTTCGAGAAGAGCACTCACTCGGATGCACCTGTCAGATGCCTGTCAGCCTACCGCATTAAAATGCTTTTTAAACTTGTCTAAGTGCCTAATATGGCTCTCTTGTGTGCATCTTTGTGTATGTACTGTAGGCGTGCATGTGCGTGTTTCCTGCATGTGTTTGTGTGTGTGTTTGTGTTAATACAGTGGGGAGAACAAGTATTTGATTATCATAGGTACACTTCAACTGTGTGAGACAGAATCTAAAACAAAAATCCAGAAAATCACATTGTATCATTTTTAAATAATTAATTAGCATTTTATTGCATGACATAAGTATTTGATCACCTACCAACCAGTAAGAATTCTGGCTCTCACAGACCTGTTAGTTTTTCTTTAAGAAGCCCTTCTGTTCTCCACTCATTACCTGTATTAACTGCACCAGTTTGAACTCGTTACCTGTATAAAAGACACCTGTCCACACACTCAATCAAACAGACTCCGACCTCTCCACAATGGCCAAGACCAGAGAGCTGTGTAAGGACATCAGGGAAAAAAATGTAGACCTGCACAAGGCTGGGATGGGCTACAGGACAATAGGCAAGCAGCTTGGTGAGAAGGCAACAACTGTTGGTGCAATTATTAGAAAATGGAAGAAGTTCAAGATGAAGGTCAATCTCCCTCGGTCTGGGGCACCATGCAAGATCTCACCTCGTGGGGCATCAATGATCATGAGGAAGGTGAGGGATCAGCCCAGAACTACACGGCAGGACCTGGTCAATGACCTGAAGAGAGCTGGGACCACAGTCTCAAAGAAAACCATTAGTAACACACTACGCCGTCATGGATTAAAATCCTGCAGCGCACGCAAGGTCCCCCTGCTCAAGCCAGCGCATGTCCAGGCCCATCTGAAGTTTGCCAATGACCATCTGGATAATCCAGAGGAGGAATGGGAGAAGGTCATGTGGTCTGATGAGACAAAAATAGAGCTTTTTGGTCTAAACTCCACTCGCCGTGTTTGGAGGAAGAAGAAGGATGAGTACAACCCCAAGAACACCATCCCAACCGTGAAGCATGGAGGTGGAAACATCATTCTTTGGGGATGCTTTTCTGCAAAGGGGACAGGACGACTGCACCGTATTGAGGGGAGAATGGATGGGGCCATGTATCGCGAGATCTTGGCCAACAACCTCCTTCCCTCAGTAAGAGCATTGAAGATGGGTCGTGGCTGGGTCTTCCAGCATGATAACGACCCGAAACACACATCCAGGGCAACTAAGGAGTGGCTCCGTAAGAAGCATCTCAAGGTCCTGGAGTGGCCTAGCCAGTCTCCAGACCTGAACCCAATAGAAAATATTTGGAGGGAGCTGAAAGTCCGTATTGCCCAGCGACAGCCCCGAAACCTGAAGGATCTGGAGAAGGTCTGTATGGAGGAGTGGGACAAAATCCCTGCTGCAGTGTGTGCAAACCTGGTCAAGAACTACAGGAAACGAATGATCTCTGTAATTGCAAACAAAGGTTTCTGTACCAAATATTAAGTTCTGCTTTTCTGATGTATCAAATACTTATGTCATGCAATAAAATGCAAATTAATTACTTAAAAATCATACAATGTGATTTTCTGGATTTTTGTTTTAGATTCCGTCACTCACAGTTGAAGAGTACCTATGATACAAATTACAGACTTCTACATGCTTTGTAAGTGGGAAAACCTGCAAAATCGGCACTGTATCAAATACTTGTTCTCCCCACTGTAAGTGTTTCTGTTTTTGTGAATAGCAAGCTCTTGCAGTCAAATTCCATAAATAACTCTGCATAATAAAGCTTTCATTTCTTTGTTAATGGTCCATTATTATAGTTCCATAAAGTTCCTGACAGAATGTACATCATAGTGCTGATTGCTCTTACTGTAACCAGTCTCAGAGAACAAAGCCTTGTCCAATTTAACAGATAGAGACACTGCGAGTGTCAGACAGGCATAGGGAGGGAAGTGAGAGAAAGCGAGACAGAGAGAGAAAGAGTGAGAGAGAGGTGGAGGGAGATAGTAGTAAACAAAGAAACAGAGGGATGTGAGAGAATAGAGATGCTGTGGGAAGGGGTGTGGTTTCCCTCGGTAGCAAAACAAATGTTCCTATGCTAGAATGGCACAATTCAGCTGCAGAATATTAAAGATGTTGACAGATACAGTCAGACATTTGAGACATAACTGCTTGAGAAACCAGAGCATCATCTGTTCCTCGAGACTGTTACAACAAACAAACATATATTTTCTTTTGGGGGGGTGGCATCGCATTGGTAAATATTCAGATTTCTACGTTCCTGAGTGATTGGCCTATCTTATTATGCAGTTATTTCCATTCATACTCAGATCTTCCAGACAGAAACAGAGAAGACTTCTTATTATCACATTGGCTCTTCACTGAGTCTTCATCAGAGCACGGCCAAATTAATAAGAATGCCTGTTTTGATATGTATGGATATCTCTCTCGTCTCCCCTAGTTTGCCCCTCTCTGTTTTTCTCCAACTCTTAAATTTTTTTCTCTTGCAATATTTTCTCTATTCCAACATGAAAAAATACTATATTATACTATGGTCTAAATACTGTAGTATTGCTATATTTATATACTATACCATTCACTGTACGTGTGCGTACACATATTTCTCAGATATTATCGCAGGTGCAGTGAAATGCTTATGTTGCAGTAATACCTAAAAATATAGAGCAATAATCAAAATTAAGAAATATCAGAATGAGCAACGTCAGAGTCCGGAATATAAATGTATACAGTATATATATATATATATATATATATATATATATACACACACACACTGAGTGTACAAAACATTAGGAACACCTTCCTAATATTGAGTTACACACCCTTTTGCCCCCACAACAGCCTCAATTTGTCGGGTTCATAAAACAGGCAGAACAGTTGAAACTGGAGAAGCAGCATGGCCAGGTGGACTGGGGACATCAAGGAGTCATCAGGCCAGGTAGGCCTTGAGGAATGGTCCTAATGCTCAGGTCCTCCGAGAGAGAGAAAAAAAGAAAGAGAGAGAGAGATAATTTAAGTATGCTCTCTCTAATTCACACAGGACACCGGATAAGAGAGGATAAATACTCCAGATATAACAGACGGACCCTAGCCCCCCTGACACATAAACTACTGCAGCATAAATACTGGGGGCTGAGACAGGAGGGGTCGGGAGACACCCTGGCCCCGTCCGACGATACCCCCGGACAGGGCCAAACAGGCAGGATATAACCCCACCCACTCTGCCGAAGCACAGCCCCACACCACTAGAGGGATATCTCCAACCACCAACTTACCATCCTGAGACAAGGCTGAGTATAGCCCACAAGATCTCCGCCACGGAACAACCCAAGGGGGCAACCCGGACAGGAAGATCACGTCAGTGACTCAACCCACTCAAGCGACGCACCCCCCCCCAGGGACGGCATGGAAGAGCACCATTAAGCCAGTGACTCAGCCCCTGTAATAGGGTTAGAGGCAGAGAATCCCAGTGGAGAGGGGAACCGGACAGGCAGAGACAGCAAGGGTGGTTTGTTGCTCCTGTGCCTTTCCGTTCACCTTCACACTCCTGGGCCAGACTACACTCAATCATAGGACTTACTGAAGAGATGAGTCTTCAATAAAGACTTCAAGGTTGAGACCGAGTCTGCGTCTCTCACATGGATAGGCAGACCATTCCATAAAATGGAGCTCTATAGGAGAAAGCCCTGCCTCCAGCTGTTTGCTTAGAAATTCTAGGGACAGTAAGGAGGCCTGCATCTTGTGACCGTAGCGTACGTGTAGGTATGTACAGCAGGACCAAATCGTAAAGATAGGTAGGAGCAAGCCTATGTAATGCTTTGTAGGTTAGCAGTAAAACCTTGAAATCAGCCCTTGCCTTAACAGGAAGCCAGTGTAGAGAGGCTAGCACTGGAGTAATATGATCAAATTTTGGGGTTCTAGTCAAGATTCTAGCAGCCGGGTAGCCGGAAAGTAAAGCATTGCAGTAGTCTAACCTAGAAGTGACAAAAGCATGGATATATTTTCGGCATCATTTTTGGACAGAAAGTTTCAGATTTTTACAATGTTACGTAGATGGAAAAAAGCTGTCCTTGATATGTTCGTCAAAAGAGAGATCAGGGTCCAGAGTAATGCCGAGGTCCTTCACAGTTTTATTTGAGACGACTGTACAACCATAAAGATTAATTGTCAGATTCAACAGAAGATCTCTTTGATTCATGGGACCTAGAACAAGCATCTCTGTTTTGTCATAGTTTAAAAGTAGAACATTTGCCGCCATCCACTTCCTTATGTCTGAAACACAGGCTTCCAGGGAGGGTAATTTTGGGGCTTCACCATGTTTCATCGAAATGTACAGCTGTGTGTCATCCGCATAGCAGTGAAAGTTAACATTATGTTTCCGAATGACATCACCAAGTGGTAAAATATACAGTGAAAACAATAGTGGTCCCAAAACAGAGCCTTGAGGAACACTGAAGTTTACAGTTGATTTGTCAGAGGACAAACCATCCACAGAGACAAACTGATATCTTTCCGACAGATAAGATCTAAACCAGGCCAGAACTTGTCTGTATAGACCAATTTGGGTTTCCAATCTCTCCAAAAGAATGTGGTGATCGATGGTATCAAAAGCAGCACTAAGGTCTAGGAGCACGAGGACAGTTGCAGAGCCTCGGTCTGACGCCATTAAAAGGTCATTTACCACCTTCACAAGTGTAGTCTCAGTGCTATGATGGGGTCTAAAACCAGACTGAAGCGTTTCGTATACATTGTTTGTCTTCAGGAAGGCAGTGTTGCTGCGCAACAGCTTTATATTTTTTTTTTGAGAGGAATGGAAGATTCAATGTATATTTTCTGGGTCAAGGTTTGGCTTTTTCAAGAGAGGCTTTATTACTGCCACTTTTAGTGAGTTTGGTACACATCCGGTGGATAGAGAGCTGTTTATTATGTTCAACATAGGGGGGCCAAGCACAGGAAGCAGCTCTTTCAGTAGTTTAGTTGGAATAGGGTCCAGTATGCAGCTTGAAGGTTTAGAGGCCATGATTATTTTCATCAATGTGTCAAGAGATATGGTACTAAAAAACTTGAGTGTCTCCCTTGATTCTATGTCCTGGCAAAGTTGTGCAGTCTCAGGACAACTGAGCTTTGGAGGAATACACCGATTTAAAGAGGAGTCCGTATTTTGCTTTCTAATGATCATGATCTTTTCCTCAAAGAAGTTCATGAATTTATCACTGCTAAAGTGAAAGCCATCCTCTCTTGGAGAATGCTGCTTTTTAGTTAGCTTTGTGACAGTATAAAAAATACATTTGGGATTTTTCTTATTTTCCTCAATTAACTTGGAAAAATAGGATGATTGAGCAGCAGTGAGGGCTCTTCAATACTGCAGGTATCGGGTATTTTCTGTATACCAGGGAGCTAGTTTTTTATGGCAAATGTTTTTTGTTTTTAGGGGTGCGACTGCATCTAGGGTATTGCGCAAGGTTACATTGAGTTCCTCAGTTAGGTAGTTAACTGATTTTTGTACCTTGAAGTCAATGGGGAGAGTGTCAAACAAGGTCACCAAAAACTGCATTTCCGGATGGATTTTTCTCAGGGTTTTGCCTGCTATATCAGTTCTGTTATACTCACAGACATTATGCTAACACTTTTAGAAAATTCAGAGTGTTTCCTATCCAATAGTACTAATTATGTGCATATCCTATTTTCTGGGCCTGAGTGGCAGGCATTTTACTTTGGGCACGCCAGACTCTCCAAAACCGTCAGCTCTGCTGCCGCTCCCTAAGAAGTTAATGGGGAGGTATGCACATTGTAGTGTGTCTAGGGTAAGGTAGAGGTGATATGATGCTTAACTAGCCTCTCAAAGCACTTCATGATGACAGGAGTAAGTGCTACGGGGCAATAGTAATTTAGTTCAGTTTCCTTCGCTATCTTGGATACAGGAACAATGGTGGACAGTAAGTGGGGACAACAGGCTGGGATAGGGAAAGATTTAATATGTCCGTAAACACTCCAGCCTGCTGGTCTGCACATGCTGAGGGCACGACTTGGGATACTGTCTGGGCTGGCAGCCTTGGAAGGGTTTAAATGTCTTACGTCAACCACAAAGAATGAGAGCTCACGGTCCTTGTGGGCGGAGGTGTTGGCTTAGTGTTTTCCTCCGGAAGCGAGGTGTCAGTGTCTGCATTGTGGCTGGCTTTCCTTTTATGATCTGTGATTACTGTAGTATTCCCTGTCGTGTTTTTGCAGACTTTATTGTAATATTGACTGTAGTGTTTTTGCAGACATGACTGTAGTATATTGTTGTAACTACTGCCGCCTAGGGTTAGCTAAAACGGCACAGCTACCAGACTATGCCAGTTACTGTTTAATGAGGAGAACACCTCAACCAGAACATAAGACAGGTTCCTGCCACCTATTGAATTGGATCAACAGTGCTGAGCAATGCAACAGACCAGACAGCAGAAATATACCATTTGCATTGCAATTATAAATCCTAAACAAGTTCTAGGCCCATTAACGGCAGTAGAGGCTGATATAAAGAAAAAGCAATGTTTATTCAAGCTTAGAGAATTAGGTTTGTTTGACATAAATAATACACATTACCAAGAGTACGCAAAAAAAATCTGTTACTTCCATTAGATAGCTTTCTGAAATACACAAGTGCTTTCACAAAGATTCAACCGACAAAGTTCACAAGATGGTCAAAACAGTGACAATGTTCTTCTAATGGTAGAAAAAAAACATTTAACCACTTAATTTACATAAGCAATAGATATTATTGAAATACAAATGACTTTAGTTAAAGACAGTCACCGTATTGGAGGGCGCTGCCAACAAACTGCCTGGACTTCAAACCAGCAAAGCCTCTCCAAACAAATTAACTGAAAACAAAAGGACATTATTGCTGTGGCTTTACGAAATACTTATCTTGAATGTTGTCACACATTAATAAAATCCCTGGTGGTCAAACTCAACACATACCATTCAGAACAATTGAACAAACCCCAACCATTTCTTCAAGACAGCATGGTCACAAAATTGTTACTCAGAAAAATAAACCAACAGGAACACCACCGTACAGTCTGTACACACACAGGACCTTCCCGGTACAAAGCTCTCACCTGAACATGACCAATGGGGGCTTTTATACATTTGCTGCATGTCCTCCCCTAATATGGGTGCCCAAGAAAACACTGACCAAAACTTTGATTCCTAGCTTGTCACACCATACAGTACCTTGCAAAAGTATTCATCCCCTTGGAGTTTTTCCTATTATGTTGCATTACAACCTGTAATTTAAATGTATTTTTATTTGGATTTCATGTAATGGACATACACAAAATAGTCCAAATTGGTGAAGTGAAATGAAAAAATTAACATGTTTCAATAAATAAATAAAAAATATAAAAAAACGGAAAAGTTGTGCGTGCACATGTATTCACCCCTTTGCTATAAAGCCCCTAAATAAGATCTGGTGCAACCAATTACCTTTAAAGGTCACATAATTAGTTAAAAAAAATCCACCTGTGTGCAATCTAAGTGTCACATGATCTGTCACATAATCTCAGTATATATACACCTGTTCTGAAAGGCCCCAGAGTCTGCAACACCACTAAGCAAGGGGCACCATGAAGACCAAGGAGTTCTCCAAATAGGTCACGGACAAAGATGTGGAGAAGTACAGATCAGGGTTGTGTTATAAAAACATATCAGAAACTTTGAACATGCCACGGAGCACCATTAAATCCATTATTAAAAATGGAAAGAATATGGCACCACAACAAACCTGCGAAGAGAGAGCCGCCCACCAAAACTCACAGACCAGGCAAGGAGGGCATTAATCAGAGAGGTTACAACGAGACCAAAGATAACCCTGAAGGAGCTGCAAAGCTCCACAGCAGAGAATGGAATATCTGTCCACAGGACCGCTTTAAGCATATGGAAGGAGGTACTCTGGTCAGATGAGACTAAAATTTAGCTTTTTGGCCATCAAGGAAAACGCTATGACTGGCGCAAACCCAACACCTCTCAACACCCCGAGAGCACCATCCCCAGCATGGTGGTGGCAGAATCATGCTGTGGGGATGTTTTTCATCGGCAGGGACTGGGAAACTGGTCAGAATTGAAGGAATGACTAATGCCGCTAAATACAGGGACATTCTTGAGGGAAACCTGTTTCAGTCTTCCAGAGATTTGAGACTGGGACGGAGGTTCACCTTCCAGCAGGACAATGACCCTAAGCATACTGATAAAGCAACACTCGAGTGGTTTAAGGGAAAACATTTAACTTCTTAGGGAGCGGCAGGTGAGGTGACGGTTTTGGAGAGTCTGGCGTGCCCAAAGCAAAATGCCTGCCACTCAGGCTCAGAAAATAGGATATGCACATAATTAGTACTATTGGATAGGAAACACTCTGAGGTTTCTAAAAGTGTTAACATAATGTCTGTGAGTATAACAGAACTCATTTCGCAGTCGAAAACCCGAGAACAATCTATCCGGAAATCAGTTTCTGGTGACCTATTGCTCTGTTTGACACACTCCCTATTGAATCCATTTGTAACCAGGACTGAGACTGCAGTACCTATGGCTTCCACTAGATGTCAACAGTCTATATACAAAGACTCAGAGAGATTGGAGTAAACAGAACGAATAGGTACAGGAAATGGTCAAGGTAGTTCTTCAAAAGGTAAGGGTTTTGTTTTTGCTGTGAAATGTGTTTGGAGGTGCTACCCTCAAACAATTAAATGTTGAGCTTTCGCCGTAAAGCCTTTTTGAAATCTGACAATGCTGTGATATTGCCAAGAAGCAGAGCTTTTGATGTCTATGCAACTTTTGGATTTTGAATTTGGCGCCTTGCATTTCACCGGGCAGTGTGAAATGCTAGCGCCCCACCACTCCGTAAGTAGTTAAATGTCTTGAAATGGCCTAGTCAAAGCCCAGACCTCAATCCAATTGAGAATCTGTGGTATGACTTAAAGATTGCTGTACACCAGCGGAACCCATCCAACTTCAAGGAGCTGGAGCAGTTTTGCCTTGAAGAATGGACAAAAATCCCAGTGGCTAGATGTGCCAAGCTTATAGAGACATACCCCAAGAAACTTGCAAATGTAATAGCTGCAAAAGTGTCTCTACAAAGTATTGACTTGGGGGAAGGGGGTGAATAGTTATGCACGCTCAAGTTTTCAGTTTTTTTGAATTATTTCTTGTTTGTTTCACAATAAATAAATAAAAATTGCATCTTCAAAGTGGTAGGCATCTTGTGTAAATCAAATGATACAAACCTTCCAAAAAATCCATGTTAATTCCAGGTTGTAAGGCAACAAAATAGGAAAAATGCCAAGGGGGGTGAATACTCAAGCCACTGTATTATTCACTTACAAATTGTAACTGATTAAGGTTTAGGTTAGGGTTATGGTAATGCCAATCTTCTGTGGGACTCCAGTTAAACAGCAGGCAGAGGCATAGCCAGCAGATCCGACCCGCTTGATTACAGCTGCACTAGGGTCGGACAGCATTACTGTGTTTATTAAGACACCTCAGAGCCAACACGAGATATGCCTTGGAAAACATACCTCAATCCAAGGATGAACAATTTGTTGTACTCCGAATTGTCCCAGTATCCCAACTGTTACACCAAAAAACTAGTAGTCGTTCAATCTTCTCAGTGTAACAGTTGGGATAATGGGACAATTCTGAGTACAACCCATTTTTCATCCTTGGATTGAGGTACGCTTTCCAAGCCATATCTCACGTCGTTTCCGCGGTGCTGTCCGACCCTAGTGCAGCTTTAAGCAAGTAGGTCGATCTGCTGGCTGGTGGAGGCAGAGATGCAGTTCAGTTTAAGGGCTCTATTTTAACAAACCTAACACAATGGTAAATCTAAGTGCAGGCGGTAGCTTGGGGTGTGTCAGAAATATTTTCGCTATTTTCACTATCACAATAATTTGCGCTCTATCTAGCGTTAGCACTAAAGGACTGGGTTTTGATGAATAAGTTTTGGGTGTGTCGAGGCTTGACCCCTCATTGGCCAATGAAAACGTGCTCAATGGCGAAATATGTGGTTGTGTATTTACGGTATTTTATGTATTGCCTTGGAATCAACTCCAATTCCAATGTTAGTCTGTTATGGTTTGAAAAATGGTTTACAGAAACGAAATAACAAAATGTAGTCCGATCTTTGCTAAATACTTTAACTTGAACTCATTTGCAGTCCACATTGTTCTAAGTAATTGCGTGGCTTCAAATGCATTCACATTGATATAGGGGCTAGACCTATTGTCTAATCTTTATTTTAACAGGGAAAACAGACTGAGACCTGGATCTCTTTTACGGCTGTGCCCAGTGTAAACATGTTGACATGTACAGTTCTAGGCATACAGACAAGAACATTTCAAAACATACAAAACAAAGACACAATTCAACAGAAACAATCACAGACAACATCATATTGATCCTCCATCATATTTTTAAAATGGGCAAGGGACACCAGAGTGGCAAGCTTAAGTTTGATCTGCAGTTTGTTCCATAAATAAGGTGCAAAGGAACTGAAGGCAGTCCTTACCAACTCTGTGGAGACCGCAGGAGTTTCTAATGTAATCCACATCTGTGATCTGGTCATAAAATTTGTATATCTAATTAAAATTAATGATGATATATATGGAGGTAGTTTTAAAAGAAGTGCTTTATAAATAAACAAAAGAGCATGTTGCTCTCGCCTCACAGATAGAGAGGCCCAACCCACATGTTGATATAGGATACAGTGATGAGTTTTGTAACTATCACCGGTGATAAACCTGAGTGCACAATGGTAAATAGCATCCAGTGGTTTTAATATATTTGCCGATGCATGCATATAAATAATATCACCATAATCTAAAACGGACATAAAAGTAGCCTGCACAATTTGTTTCCTATTTACGGAGGACAGACAAGCCCTGTTTCTGTAAAGGAACCCTATCTTGAATTTGAGCTTTTTCCCAATTCAGTAACATGTTTTTAAAAGAGAGCCTATCATCTAACCATATCCCTAAATATTTATATGCAGAGACCTGTTTGATTTGGAGTACCATCCAAGCTAGTGATTACAAAAGTGTTTCTAACTGAGAGGTTAGACCTAGAAAAAGCATGACATTTGTTTTCTTAGCGTTTAAAACAAGTTTAAGCTGTAAAAGAGACTCCTGTAATATCCTAAAATCAGACTCCAACTGCATTAAAGCTTGGTCCGCTGTTGGAGCAATAGAGTACATCACTGTGTCATCTGCATATAAATGGAAATTACAATATCTGACATCATCACCAATGTTGTTTAAATATATTGAGAACAATAGTGGGCCAATTATTGAACCCTGAGGGACCCCTTTAAGTAACTGTAAGGGGTCAGACTTGACCCCGTCGACCATGACGGCCTGAGTTTTATCTTTAAGATAGTCATAAAACCATCGGCAGGCATCAGTGCCCAGTCCTATAGATGACAGCTTACTCAAAAGGATGGCATGGTCTACAGTGTCAAAAGCTTTAGACAAATCTATAAACAACGCAGCACAATGCTTTCTATCATCTAAGGCATTTGCAATATCATTTACAACAAGCATAGTGGCCGATGTGGTGCTGTGTTTAGATCTAAAACCAGATTGATTGGTGCTAAGAATACTGTTAGCAGAAAGAAAAGATTGTAACTGTTTGTTAACTAACGATTCTAGGATCTTTGCCAGACAAGGGAGCCTAGAGATGGGTCGATAGTTATCCAAATCACTACCGTCACCTCCCTTATGTAATGGCAGAACAAAAGCTGCTTTCCACACCTTAGGGATATTTCCTGTGCTTAATGTTAGATTAAAGATGTGTGTCACTGAACCAGCAATGATAGGTGCAGCACACTTAAGTAAGTACGGGTCTAAATTGTCCGCGCCTAGAGATTTCTTAGTATCAATGGCACACAGGGCAGCTAGAACCTCTGCTTCAGTTATTTTCTGGAAACTAAAAACAGGGTTACCATTTTTCAGAGTAACGGTTGAAAAGCAAGACGAAAAATCAACTAACTGGCCAGTACCACAATGGCCACTTGTCCTTTCAAATAAAAAACCAGCAGAGATAAAATGCTTATTAAAAGCATCACAAATATCATTTTTACCATTTAAAATACAGGAGTCTGAGATAATTTGCTTAGGAAGAGAAACAGCAGAATTTCCCCGTTTCAGTGAATTAACGGTTTTCCAGAATTTTGCAGGATCTCCTGCAGAATCTGTCATAGCGTTAAGGAAGTAATTCGATTTTGCCCTTTTGACAGCTGCAGTACATTTATTTCTCAATTGCCTAAAAAACAGCCAATCAGCTGGAGTACCTGTTTTCCTCGCCAAGGCCCAGACAATTGTAAATTGTCTGAGCATGTACATGCCAAACATTGTCAATTAGCAACATTAAATTAGTTATTGATAAGGCCTAAAAAGAGAACGAAACAAAATAACTTGTTTTAAATACGCTATGTCACACTTACAGGCACCATAATTTCTCCCTGTGGGCATATAATATTAAAACAACGCAGACTATGGAGTGTTTTATGCACATTCAGACTTTTCACAGTAGCTGGACAAAGCTCCAATATAAATAGAAAGGGAGAATGTCCACTCACCGTTATACTGCTCCCAAATAGGCCTGTGTTTTATAATATCTACTTAGGGAGCAGTGGGGCGCTAGCGGCTCCCGAGGTGACGGTTTTGGAGAGTCTGGCGTGCCCAAAGTAAAATGCCTCCCACTCAGGCCCAGAAAATAGGATATGCACATAATTAGTACTATTGGATAGGAAACACTCTGAAGTTTCTAAAAATGTTAAAATATTGTCTGTGAGTATAACAGAACGGATATAGCAGGCGAAAACACAAGGAATTTCTGTCCTGGAAAAAGTGTATTTGACACATTGCCTCATTTTGAACCCCTCCCTATTGAAAATGACCATATATGGGAGTAAGATTGCAGTACCTATTGCTTCCACTGGATGACAACAGTCTCTAGACAGTGTTTGATGATGTTTAGTTGCTCTGGATGGTAATAGAAGAAGAATTTCGAAGTGGTCATCGGATGTAAACAGAAGAGGAAGCGCGTTCACGGACTCGCGCGCGCTGTGGTTTTTTCCTTTCCTATCGCCCAGTTTATAATCCGGTTCAAATATCATACTAAATATACATAAGTGTTCCTAAGGATACATTATCAATGATGTTTGATTGTTCTTGGACAAGTGTATAGGTATAGGTTGAACGTGTTCTCTTCACGGTTCAATGGGAGAGTGGACGCTGTATTTTATGAACATAATGCGCCAACCAAACGGAGATTTATGGATATAATAAATGACTTTTTCTAAAAAAAGAACCATTGGATGTCTTCGTTGGACACTTGGGAAGCCCCCAGCAGAAGTTCTTCAAAAGGTAAGGGTTTTGTTTTCGCTGTGAAATGTGTTTTGTGTGAACCGCGGTGGTTTATGAATTTATGCTAATGGAAAAAATATTGGAGGTGCTACCCTCAAACAATCAAATGTTGTGCTTTCGCTGTAAAGCCTTTTTGAAATCTGAGATATTGTGATATTGTGATATTGCCAAGAAGCAGAGCTTTTGATGACTATGCAACACTTGTATATTGATGAATGTTTAATAATTCAACTTTTGGATTTTGAATTTGGCGCCTTGCGCTAGCGCCCCACTGCTCCCTAAGTAGTCCTGAGGAGAGTGAACAAGGTATGTTACAGGTTACAGCTTCCCCCCGATTACCACATTAACCCCTCATTCCATGTGTCTCTCCTCAGGCCGGTGGTGGCTAGTCCGTTCCAGGAATCTGAGGTGCGGGATGTTCCTCCACCCCCCCTGGACATCGAGTGGGGTCCGGCGTACTCCGTCCGTTCCATCCTGGATTCGAGATGTCGGGCGGGGGGCCTTCAGTATCTCGTGGAGTGGGAGGGGTACGGTCCGGAGGAGAGGTGCTTGGTTCCGGTGGAGGATGTTTTGGATCCTGAACTGCTGCGGGAGTTCCATCTTCGTCGACCGGATCGCCCTGAGCCTCGCCCTCCGGGTCGTCCCCGAGGCCGGTGTCGGCGCGCCGCTGGTGCCGCGCGTCAAGGAGGGGTACTGTCACGACTTCCACCGAAGTCGGCCCCTATCCTTGTTCGGGCGGTGTTCGGCGGTCGACGTCACCGGTTTACTAGTCATCACCGCTCCTTTTTTCGTTATCCATTGGTTTTGCCTTGTTTCCTTTTCACACCTGTTGTTTATTCCCCCTCATCGGTCTGCGTGTATTTATTCCTCTGTTTTGCTTCTTGTCCTTGTGAGTGATTATTCGTTTGTTCAGTCTGTGTATTTTGGACGGTCATGTTTATTATTCCGGGTGTTTTGTTTATTCGCCCGTGTTTATATTTTCGATGACAGTATTTTGCCTACACCTTTGTACTTTGTTTTGTACTGGTGGCTTATTAAATACTTTGGTTTCCACGCATCTCAACTCTCCTGCGCCTGACTCCTTTTTGTCGTCAGTACACAGCATAACAACATAAAAACTATGAAATAACACATATGGAATCATGTAGTAACCAAAAAAGTGTGAAACAAATCAAAATCTATTTTATATTTGAGATTCTTCAAAGTATCCACCGTTTGCCTTGATGGCAGCTTTGCACACTCTTGAAATTCTCTTGACAAGCTTCACCTGGAATGCTTTCCCAACAGTCTTGAAGTTTCCACATATGCTGAGCACTTGTTGGCTGCTTTTCCTTCACTCTGCGGTCCAACTCATCCCAAACCATCTCAATTGGGTTGAGGTCAGGTGATTGTGGAGGCCAGATCATCTGATGCAGCACTCCATCACTCTCCTTCTTTATCAAATATCCCTTACACCGCCTGGTGTGTTGGGTCATTGTCCTGTTGAAAAACAAATGATAGTCCCACTAAGCGCAAACCAGATGGAATGGCGTATCGCTGCAGAATAGTGTGGCAGCCATGCTGGTTAAGTGTGTCTTCAATTATAAATAAATCATAGACAGTGTCACTAGCAAGGCACCCCCACATCATCACACCTCCTCCTCCATGCCTCACGGTGCAAACCACACATGCGGAGATCATCCGTTCACCCTCTCTCTGCGTCTCATAAAGACACAGTGGTTGGAAACAAAAATCTAAAATTTGGAATCGTCAGACCAAAGGACAGATTTCAACCGGTCTAATGTCCATTGCTCGTTTTTCTTGGCCCAAGCAAGTCTCTTATTGGTGTCCTTTAGTAGTGGTTTCTTTGCAGCAATTCGACCATGAAGGCCTGATTCACGCAGTCTCCTCTAAACATTTGATGTTGAGATGTGTCTGTTACTTGAACTCTGTGAAGCATTTATTTGGGCTGCATTTTCTGAGGCTGGTAACTCTAATGAACTTATCCTCTGCAGCAGAGGTAACTCTGGGTCTTCCTTTCCTGTGGCGTTACTCATGAGAGCCAGTTTCATCATAGCGTTTGATGGTTTTTGCGAATGCAAAAGTTCAAAGTTCTTGACATTTTGGGGATTGACTGACCTTCATGTCTTAAATTAATGATGGACTGTCATTTCTCTTTGCTTATTTGAGCTGTTCTTGCCATAATATGGACTTTCTATTTGGTATCTTCTGTATGCCACCCCTACCTTGTCACAACACAACTGATTAGCTCAAATACATTAAGAAGGAAAGACATTCTACAAATAAACTTTTAACAAAGCACACCTGTTTATTGAAATACATTCCAGGTGACTACCTCATGAAGCTGGTTGAGAGAATGCCAAGAGTGTGCAAAGCTGTCATCAAGGTGAAGGGTGGCTACTTTGAAGATTCTCAAATATAAAATATATTTTGATTTGTTTAACACTTTTTTATCTGCATGAAAAAAACACTTTTTGTTCTGCATGTTATTTCATAGTTTTATTCTACAATGAAGAAAATACAAAAAAAATTGAATGAGTAAGTGTGTTCAAACTTTTGACTGGTACTGAATGTTCAACCTTTTGGCAGCTATCTGGCTCCATAGGGAAACAGATGAAATAAATGATGATGAACTTCACAGGGTGGTGAAAGTGCAAGGTGGTCTTGATGCTCCTTTCCAATAAATATCGATGAACTTATTACGGTGACATGATCAATGCTTGACTAACTTTTGATAAATAAACATATTCTTGCTCTTATTCATAATAATATCATCCTGTAGACTAGCCTACCCGCACAGCCTACCCACACAAGATCAGCGTATGCACATTTGCTTTTCAACGCAACAGCCTTTGTGAAAAAACTATGGTAGAGTAAAATACGATGGAAACACATTGAACTTCAGATTTTTATTCGGTACATGAAACCTAAGCAGAAAAGTACATTTTGTGTGCACTACGTCAAAACACGCACAGATTTGGTGGAAACACACCACTGGTGGCCAACTACGCATATTTTCTTTATACGGATTTTCGAATATTCGCATAAAAATCTGTGGGCAATTGAATGGAAATTTAGCTACTGTCGTTTCTTCCTCCACCCGTGATTTTATCAATAACTACCTTGTGGAAACAAATGAATGAGCATGCATCAGACGTGTACCCTTTCTTTCATATTCCCTTCCCATGGAGGACAGTAGGTAGATGCAAGGACAGACGGGGGAACTATGATTCAGTAAATTGATGCTATTATAAAACAAAGTGGTAGAGAGAACGGGATTCTAGTGGTAGCAGCGATGTGATCAAAGTGGCTGTGCAGTAGAGAGTAATTTCCTCTCAGACTGTAAGAGATTTAAATGTGCTTCTTATTCTCAGGAGACTTCCGCCTGGGCGGCCAGATCAAAGTACTTATATTACATGTTCCAACACAGCCATTGTCATCCATTTGGAGTGCTGCTAAAGCCTTGACTCAAAGTGTGGATGATGGCACCCGGTAAAGGCAGGTTTTCAATCAGGAGACGTCTTTCCTTACCAAAACAAACTTCCTCGCTCGCTCTGAATAGGGCTTTTTGTCGGTGAAACCAATATTATGATTTCTGTTATTATGTCATGCTCTTGGCTGGACTCCCAGGTCATTTTTGGTGTTTGTAGACCTCAGAATACAGCATTCCAGTTTTTACACAATGTGTGTTATTGAAGATATTGCCTCCGCACTAAAAAGCCTTCTCATCTTTATTCAAGACAAATTATCCTCACCCCGGTTCCACCTCACTGTTGATTTCCATCAATAAATATTTTGGCTACAATTTAGATGCCAGTCAGAATATTTTATATGAATTGAATGTGATAAATCAAAATAGACAAAGGGCCAGGCGGAATCAAGCAAAGATGCACTCATTAAAGATCCTACCAGACCGTTGTGTGGACTTAGTCATCTCCAAGCTTTCACAACTGTGTTTAAAAATGACCTGGCCCTCGCTCTCCTCCACCACCCCAGCCTGAGCCTCAGAGCTGAATACTGGAGAGCAGGGGCATCTGGACACATTTTTCCTTCTCCACTGAGCGGAATGCCGGACCATCACAAGGCCCATTACCCAATCTGTGTGAGTGTCACTAAGGTCTGGAGAGAGAGGCAGCTGCCTCTGCCATGATTACAGGCTACTAAACCCACTATCTTTCAATTCCAGGTAGCAGAGCATCTAATCACAAGGTCAGTGCGGACTGAGAGGGGTTCAAGCCATGTGAGCTGTCCAGGTGCTACAGCAGAGTTCTACACTGTTAAGGATCTATGTTCTGGCTTCAGGATCATACGACTTCCAGCATTCAGAGGTATCTCCAGGGTTCCTCAAGGATAATTGAGGAATCATGATGGCGCCGGAAGGGAAGGCTGCCGTCTTATCGGCTCTTAACCAACCATGTATTTTTTCTTTCTTTTTTTCACGTTGTTCATAACTTCTTTTGTACATAATGTTGCTGTTACCGTCTCTTATGACCGAAAAGAGCTTCTGGACATCAGAACTGTGATTGCTCACCTCAAACTGGACGAAGAGTTCTTCTTCAATGAGTCGGACGGGAGGGATATAATACAGACACACGACCAGGCCCAGATCCCCATTATTCGCTGGAGAAGGAAACGCAGATTTCTCTGAAAGACATCAGGGTGCCTTGTGAGGATCAGGCGACGAGTGGCTAATCTGCCCAAGCCTTCCGTCCTGCTAACATTCAATAAATGGGACGAACTGAAAGCCAACGGGACATTAAAAACTGTAATATCTTATGGTTCACAGAGTCGTGGCTGAACGAACATACAGCTGGTGGGTTATACACTCTATCAGGAGGGCAGAACAGCAGCATCTGGTAAGACACGAGCGGGGGGAAAACATGTATTTATGTAAACAACAGATGGTGCACGATATCTAAGGAAGTCTCGATGTTTTGCTCACTTGAGGTAGAGTATCTCATGATAAGTTATAGACCACACTATCTACCTAGAGAGTTTTCATCTGTATTTTTTGTAGTATTTTTTGACCGATGTTGGCACTAAAACCGCACTCAGAGCTGAATACCGCCATAAGCAAACAGGAAAACGCTCATCCTGAGGCGGCGCTAAAAGTGGCTGGGGACTTTAATGCAGGGAAACTTCAATCTGTTTCACCTAATTTCTATCAGCATGCTAAATGTGCAACCAGTGGGAAAACAATTCTAGACCACCTTTACTCCACACACAGAGACGCGTACAAAGCTCTCCCTCGCCCTCCATTTGGCAAACCTGACCATAATTCTATCCTCCTGATTCCTGCTTACAAGCAAAAATTAAAGCAGGAAGCACCAGTGACTCATTCTATAAAAAAGTGGTCAGATGAAGCAGATGCTAAACTACGGGACTGTTTTGCTAGCACAGACTGGAATATGTTACAGGATTCTTCCGATGGCATTGAGCAGTGTACCACATTAGCCACTGGCTTTATCAATAATTACATTGACGACGTCGTCCCCACAGTGATTGTACGTACATACCCTAACCAGAAGCCATGGATAACAGGCAACATTCACACTGAGCTAAAGGGTAGTGCTGCCGACTTTAAGGAATTGGACTCTAAGCGGGAAGCGTATAAAAAATCCCGCTACGCCCTCCAACGAACCATCAAAGAGGCAAAGCGTCAATACAGGACTAAGATCGAATCGTACTACACCAGCTCCGACGCTCGTCGGATGTGTCAGGGCATGCAAACTATTAAAGACTACAAAGTGAAGCTTAGCCGAGAGCTGCCTAGTGAGCCTACCAGACGAGCTAAATAACTTCTATGCTCGCTTCGAGGCAAGTAACACTGAAACATGCATGGGCGCATCAGCTGTTCCGGACGACTGTGTAATCACACTCTCCGCAGCCGATGTGAGGAAGGGACGTGTACTGCGCTGACCAACTGGCAAGTATCGTCACTGATATTTTCAACCTCTCCATGTCTGAGTCTGTAATACCAACATGTTTCAAGCAGACCACCATAGTCCCTGTGCCCAAGAACACTAAGGTAACCTGCCTAAATGACTACCGACCCATAGCACTCACGTCTGTAGAAATGAAATGCATTTAAAGGCTGGTCATGGCCCACATCAACACCATTATCCCAGAAACCCTAGACCCACCCCGATTTGTATACCGCACCAACAGATCCACAGATGATGCAATCTCTATTGCACTCCAAACTGCCCTTTCACACCTGGACAAAAGGAACACTATCTGAGAATGCTGTTCAATGACTACAGCTCAGCGTTCAACACCAAATAGTGCCCTCAAAGCACATCAAAACGCTAAGGACCCTGGGTCTAAACACCACCCTCTGCAACTGGATCCTGGACTTCCTGACGGGCCGTCCCCAGGTGGTAAGGGTTGGTAACAACACATCCGCCACCCACGCTGATCCTCAATACGGGGGCCCCTCAGGGGTGCCTGCTCAGTCCCCTCCTGTACTCCCTGTTCACTCATGACTGCACGGCCAGGCACAACTCCAACACTGTCATTAAGTTTGCCGATGACACAACAGTGGTAGGCCTGATCAACGACAATGATGAGACAGCCTATAGGGAGGAGGTCAGAGACCTGACTGTGTGGTGCAAGGACAACAACCTATCCCTCAACATGATGAAGACAAAGGAGATGATTGTGGACTACAGGAAAAGGAGGACTGAGCACGCCCCCATTCTCATCAATGGGGCTGTAGTAGAGCAGGTTGAGAGCTATAAGTTCCTTGGTGTCCACATCACCAACAAACTAACATGGTCCAAGCACACCAAGACAGTCATGAAGAGGGCACGACAAAACCTATTCCCCTCAGGAGACTGAAAAGATTTGGCATGGGTCCTCAGATCCTCAAAAGGTTATACAGCTGCACCATTGAGAGCATCCTGACTGGTTGCATCACTGCCTGGTATGGCAACTGCTCGGCCTCCGACCGCAAGGCACTACAGAGTGTAGTGCGTACGGCCCAGTACATCACCAGGGCCAAGCTTCCTGCCATCCAGGACCTCTATACCAGGCAATATCAGAGGAAGGCCCTAAAAATTGTCAAAAACTCCAGCCACCCTAGTCATAGACTGTTCTTTCTGCTAAGTGGTACCGGAGCGCCAAGTCTAGGTCCAAGAGGCTCTTAAATAGCTTCTACCCCCAAACAATAAGACTCCTGAACAACTAATCAAATGGCTACCCAGACAGTGCCACTGTCACGGATCGCTAACAAAGACTGCGGCCAACCCCCTCCCTACATCTCAGTGGCTGACGTGAGTAAAACATTTAAACTTGTTAACCCTCGCAAGGCTGCTGGCCCAGATGGGATCCCTAGCCGCGTCCTCAGAGCATGCTCAGACCAGCTGGCTGGTTAGTTTACAGACATACAGTGGGGCAAAAAAGTATTTAGTCAGGCACCAATTGTGCAAGTTCTCTCACTTAAAAAGATGAGAGAGGCCTGTAATTTTCATCATAGGTACACTTCAACTATGACAGACAAAATGAGGAAAAAAAATCCAGAAAATCACATTGTAGGATTTTTAATGAATTTATTTGCAAATTATGGTGGAAAATAAGTATTTGGTCACATACAAATAAGCAAGATTTCTGGCTCTCACAGACCTGTAACTTCTTCTTTAAGAGGCTCCTCTGTCCTCCACTCGTTACCTGTATTAATGGCACCTGTTTGAACTTGTTATCAGTATAAAAGACACCTGTCCACAACCTCAAACAGTCACACTCCAAACTCCACTATGGCCAAGACCAAAGAGCTGTCAAAGGACACCAGAAACAAAATTGTAGACCTGCACCAGGTTGGGAAGACTGAATCTGCAATAGGTAAGCAGCTTGGTTTGAAGAAATCAACTGTGGGAGCAATTATTAGGAAATGGAAGACATACAAGACCACTGATAATCTTCCTCGATCTGGGGCTCCACGCAAGATCTCACCCCGTGGGGTCAAAATGATCACAAGAACGGTGAGCAAAAATCCCAGAACCACACGGGGACCTAGTGAATGACCTGCAGAGAGCTGGGACCAAAGTAACAAAGCCTACCATCAGTAACACACTACGCCGCCAGGGACTCAAATCCTGCAGTGTTCCCCTGCTTAAGCCAGTACATGTTCAGGCCCGTCTGAAGTTTGCTAGAGAGCATTTGGATGATCCAGATGAGGATTGGGAGAATGTCATATGGTCAGATGAAACCAAAATAGAACTTTTTGGTAAAAACTCAACTCGTCGTGTTTGGAGGACAAAGAATGCTGAGTTGCATCCAAAGAACACCATACCTACTGTGAAGCATGGGGGTGGAAACATCATGCTTTGGGGCTGTTTTTCTGCAAAGGGACCAGGACGACTGATCCTTGTAAAGGAACGAATGAATGGGGCCATGTATCGTGAGATTTTGAGTGAAAACCTCCTTCCATCAGCAAGGGCTTTGAAGATGAAATGTGGCTGGGTCTTTCAGCATGACAATGATCCCAAACACACCGCCGGGCAACGAAGAAGTGGCCGTAAGAAGCATTTCAAGGTCCTGGAGTGGCCTAGCCAGTCTCCAGATCTCAACCCCATAGAAAATCTTTGGAGGAGTTGAAAGTCCGTGTTGCCCAGCGACAGCCCCAAAACATCACTGCTCTAGAGGAGATCTGCATGGAGGAATGGGCCAAAATACCAGCAACAGTGTGTGAAAACCTTGTGAAGACTTACAGAAAACGTTTGACCTCTGTCATTGCCAACAAAGGGTATATAACAAAGTATTGAGATAAACTTTTGTTATTGACCAAATACTTATTTTCCACCATAATTTGCAAATAAATTCATTAAAAATCCTACAATGTGATTTTCTGGATTTCTTTTTCTCATTTCGTCTGTCATAGTTGAAGTGTACCTATGATGAAAATTACAGGCCTCTCTCATCTTTTTAAGTTGGAGAACTTGCACAATTGGTGGCTGACTAAATACTTTTTTGCCCCACTGTATTTAATCGCTCCCTATCCCAGTCTGTTGTCCCCACATGCTTCAAGTTGGCTACCATTGTTCTTGTACCCAAGAAGGCAAAGAGAACTGAACTAAATTACTTCCTCCCCATAGCACTCACTTATGTCATCATGAAGTGCTTTGAGAAGCGAGTGAAGGATCATATCACATCCACCTTACCGGCCACCCTAGACCCACTTCAGTTTGCATGCCGCCCCAACAGGTCCACAGATGACGCAATTGCCATCACACTGCACAATGCCCTATCCCATCTGGAAAAAAAAAGACCTATGTAAGAATGCTGTTCATTGACTACAGCTCAGCATTCAACACCATAGTACCCTCATCATCAAGCTGGAGGCCCTGGGTCTCAAACCCTCCCTGTGCAACTGGGTCCTGGACTTTCTGACGGGCCGCCCCCATGTGGTGAAGGTAGGAAACAACATCTCCACTTCGCTGACCCTCAACACTGGGGCCCCACAAGGGTGTGTGCTCAGCCCTCTCCTGTACTCCCTGTTCACCCACGACTGCGTGGCCATGCACCCCTTAGACTCAGTCATCAAGTTTGCAGACGACACAACAGTAGTGGGCTTGATCACCAAGAACAATGAGACAGCCTACAGAGAGGAGGTGAGGACACTCGGAGTGTGGTGTCAGGAAAACAACCTCTCACTCAACGTCAACAAAAAAAGTTGATGATCGTGGACTTCAGGAAACAGCAGAGGGAGCACCCCCCCCTATCCACATCGAAGGGACAGCAGTGGAGAAGGTGGACAGTTTCAAGTTCCTCGGCATACACATAACAGACAAACTGAAATGGTCCACCCACACGCCTCTTCAACCTCAGGAGGCTGAAGAGATTTGGCCTGTCACCCAAAATCCTGACAAACTTTTACAGATGCACAATCGAGAGCATTCTGTCGAGCTGTATCACAGCCCAACAGAATGTAAGGTGAGATACGCTCTGGCGTATCTCACCTTACACCAGAGTACAGGACTCGGTGTAACGCTCATTCCTCCGACCATCACCCCTGGCGAGACAAAACCGGGACCTGTCAGTGAAGAGCACTTTTTGCCAGTCCTGTCTGGTCCAGCAACGGTGGGTTTGCGCCCATAGGCGACGTTGTTGCCGGTGATGTCTGGTGAGGACCTGCCTTACTACAGGCCTACAAGCCCTCAGTCCAGCCTATCTCAGCCCATTGTGAACAGTCTGAGCACTGACAGAGGGATTGTGCGTTCCTGGTGTAACTCGGGCAGTTGTTGTTGCCATCCTGTACCTGTCCCGCAGGTGTGATGTTTGGATATACCGATCCTGTGCAGGTGTTGTTACACGTAGTCTGCCACTGCGAGGACGATCAGCTGTCCGTCCTGTCTCCCTGTAGTGCTGTCTTAAGTGTCTCACAGTACAGACATTGCAATTCATTGCCCTGGCCACATCTTCAGTCCTCATGCCTCCTTGCAGCATACCTAAGGCATGTTCACGCAGTTGAGCAGGGACCCTGGGAATCTTTCTTTTGGTGTTTTTCAGTCAGTAGAAAGGCCTCTTTAGTGTCCTAAGTTTTCATAACTGTGACCTTAATTGCCTACTGTCTGTAACCCACAGGTGCATGTTCGTTAATTGTTTATGGTTCATTGAACAAGCATGAGAAACAGTGTTTAAACCCTTTACAATGAAGATCTGTGAAGTTATTTGGATGTTTACGAATTATCTTTGAAAGACAGGGTCCTGAAAAAGGGACATTTCTTTTTTTGCTGAGTTTATAAACATTTGTATCGACACATGATTAGACTGAGCATTTCAATGGCAAAAGGAGAATCAAGGAAATAACATCTATTTGGAGTTATTTTCATGAAATCAACACACTCAGGGGTTTATTAGACATACAGTGATGATTAAACAAATACAATAAAAAAATTGAACTTTTTGTACTGGTGTTTTTGGAGACCCTTCTGGCAAGAATGCAGTATTTTTCCTAGATTTGAACATGATATCCCAGAAACCCTAGCTCTCATTGGTAGTCGCCGCTGGGATGACGTAGCATCAACATCCGCTCTGAGACATTGTGATTGTGTTATCTTGTGGAAATCCAGTGTAGCCAGTTTTGACTGTGTGGCTGTGAGAACTAGTGACAACCCAACAGTCGAGAAATTTGAGACTGTGGATGCCGATGCGATAACGGACAAGATTGAAGATAACAATTTCACTTGAGCAGCAATGTCTTCAGAACGGGTACAAAAATTGTTATACATGTTATGATATTCAAGTTGTCAGTCAGAAAGGTAGCTAACATCAGCAATGTCAAGGTAGCTAGCCAGCTAACTTAGCAATCTACATGGTTGATAATAGCTACCGTGAATGTCCCTGCCTGTTACACGATATCAATATGATGATAGCTACATTTAGCACATTTGTTATCACACTTGCGTTAAAAAAATAATAATAAATTTGGACTGTCAGAGCTCTGCATTCATGGAAAATAACCTTGGGTTTGGCAAGTCCTTTCCTTTCTCTGACTCCTATACTAGCTAGCTAATAACTTTACTGGTATGGCCCCTTGAAGATGGGTATTGATTGTAGAAGTGTAATTTTTAACCATCATAGCTCTGCATTCATGGAAAATAACATTGGCTTTAGTATGCATTCAATCCTTTTCCCTTCTGACTCCTAGCTATACTAGCTAGCAAATAGCATTACTGGGATGGTCCCTTGATTCTTGAAAGCTATAGCTATGAAGATGTTGTGTATGGATTGTAGAAGTGTTATACTCAACTCTTTTGCATGGTTATACATAAAAGACCATGTAGTGAACATTATAATACAATCTGAATAAGTGTTGTGTACATAGGATTCCAACTTTGAAGAGGCACAGACTGTCCAGGGGCACAGGCAGGGCTGCAGAAAGCAAGCAAGAAAAAAAGCAAATTCTGAGTCGGTTTTGAATCCCTTCAACTCCCTTAGTTCTCTCCACTGTGTGAATGCAAATCCAAGGTTTACTCTCATCTTGGCCCTGGCTCTATTACTTTCTCTGTTTGCTCTCCAAATGTCTCTGTTTCTTTGGCTTAGATGGAGCAGTAGTTGCTGCTGGGTTAGGTCATTTGCCCCTCATGTTTACTATGTCTGTAAGCTAGCTATCTCCGCTAGCCATTAGCCAATTGTTGGCCATGGGCTCAGCTAGCTAGCTATCACACTGCCTCCTCACTGATGGAAAACATGTCACTCATTGTGCGTGCCACAAAATCTGGTGGAAAAATCCAATCCGACTGAGAAAATGAAAA
This sequence comes from Brachymystax lenok tsinlingensis, assembly GCA_030435695.1. NCBI lineage: Eukaryota > Metazoa > Chordata > Actinopteri > Salmoniformes > Salmonidae > Brachymystax > Brachymystax lenok. The sequence continues at coordinate 22,812,420 of CM059818.1, read as the reverse complement.
AGCGGTTCTCAGGCAGGCTAGGTGCACACTATTATTACTGTTGCATCACACTTGATGACCACAAGGGACTTATTGGAGCCTTTAAACATGAAATAATGCAAAATAATTGCAGCTTTATGTGAGTCATCTGTAGAAAGTGGGTTATTGGTAAAAAGTGTAAGGCCTAGCTTAAAAATGCTTGTCTATCTATTCATAATGAGTGTCTCTGCTCCAGGCTGAAATTAGTGTCATGTACTGTCCACAGCCCAAGAACAGTAGTTGTTCCTGTATGCACAGTGCATTCGGAAAGTATTTAAACCCCTTGACTTTTCCCAGATTTTGTTACGTTACAGCCTTATTCTAAAATTTATTAACAAAAGAAATGTATCATCAATCTACACACAATACCCCATAATGACAAACGAAAACAGGTTTTTAGAAATTTTGACATTTACATAAGTCTTCAGACCCTTTACTATGAGACTTGAAATCGAGCTCAGGTGCATCCTGTTTCCATTGATCATTCTTGAGATGTTTCTTGATTAGAGTCCACCTGTGGTAAATTCAATTGGATATGATTTGAAAAGGTACACACCCGTCTATATAAGGTTGCACAGTTGGCAGTGCATGTCAGAGCAAAATTCAAGCCATGAGGTCGAAAGAATTGTAGAGCTCAGAGACAGGATTTTATCGAGACACAGATCTGGGGAAGAGTACCAAAACATGTCTGCAGCATTGAAAGTCCCCAAAAACACAGTGGCCTCCATAACTCTTATATGGAAGAAGTTTGGAAGCACCAAGCCTCTTCGTATAGCTGGCCGCCCGGCCAAACATTGGGGGAGAAGGGCCTTGGTCAGGGAGGTGACCAAGAACCCGATGGTCACTCTGACAAGCTCCAGAGTTCCTCTGTAGAGATGGGAGAACCTTCCAGAAGGACAACCATCTCTGCAGCACTCTACCAATCAGGCCTTAATGGTAGAGTGGCCTGACGGAAGCCACTCCTCAGTAAAAGGCATGACAGCCCTCTTGGAGTTTTACAAAAAGGCACCTAAAGGACTCTCAGACCATGAGAAACAAGATTCTCTGGTCTGATGAAACCAAGATTGAACTCTTTGGCCTGAATGCCAAGCATCACATCTGGAGAAAACCTGGCACCACCCCTATGGTGAAGCATGCTGGTGGCAGCATCATGATGTGGGGGATGTTTTTCAGCAGCGGGGACTGGGAGAGTAGTCAGGATTGAGGGAAAGATGAACGGAGAAAAGTACAGAGAGATCCTTGATGAAAACCTGCTCCAGAGTGCTCAGACTGGGGCGAAGGTTCACCTTCCAAGAGAACAACAATCCTAAGCACATAGCCAAGACAATTAAGGCAGCCCCCCGCACCTCTCTGATTCAGAGGGGTTGGGTTAAATGCGGAAGACACATTTCAGTTGAAGGCATTCGGTTGTACAACTGACTAATAATGGTGACTTTGACTGAAATGTCCTGTAGTGGCCCAGCCAGAGCCCTGACTTGAGCCTGATTGAACATCTCAATCAGCTGTGCAGTGACGCTCCCCATCCAACCTGACAGAGCTTGAGAGGATCTGCAGAGAAGAATGGGAGAAACTCCCCAAATACAGGTGTGCCAAGCTTGTAGTGTCATACCCAAGAAGACTTGTTGCTGTAATTGCTGCCAGAGGTGCTTCCAGAAAGTACTGAGTAAAAGGTCTGAATACTTATGTAAATGTGATAATAATGTCTAAAAACAGTTTTTGCTTTGTTATTGTGTGTAGATTGATGAGGGGGAAATGAGGGGGAAAAAACCCAACATTTAATACATTTTAAGAAACTGTTGAAAAAGTCAAGGGGTCTGAATGATTAATGCACCATCTACTGCAGTGTTAAATATGTGTAGCTCAGTTGCTAGAGCATGGTGCTTGCAATGCCAGAGTTGTGGGTTCAATTCCTATGGGGACCCGTATGAAAATGAATATGTATGTGCTTACTGCTGTAAATTGCTCTGGATAAGAGTGTCTGCTAAAAGACTGAATTACTTCAACGTTTATTCCTACAAGACCAGCGGAGAACTAGGTTTAGTTTGAATTGTCAAAAGGATTTACTGTGGACTGATCTTTTCTACATCATTACAGTTGAGTTAGTGACATTCATGGTTCATATAAAACAGACTAGACTAGTACTCAAATAATTTCCTTCCTATTATGTCTTGGGAGTGGATTACTATATTGTCCCATGTTATTTACAATATCAGCACAGCTGTTCATACCTGAACAGTAGATACTTGGCCTTGGCCTGCTATTTATCAGAGGGCCATAAAATATACTCTCCCCTCAATGTTGGCAGCCCAGTGTGTCAGCCAAGGGTGTAAATCTCCCTGGTGTAAGATACTCATCAGTGTATAAAACACACACACAATCAAACACATACATAATCAAATACACACAATCAAACACACACATACACACACACACAATCAAACACACACAATCAAACACACACAATCAAACACACACATTCATACACAAACAATCAAATACACACACAACACAAACACATTTGTGCACACACATGCATGCAAACACATTGTTCCTTGGCAAGGGTCAGCTGTTGTTTTTTAAGAAATGTCCCTCTGAGGAAAATATAACCACATGATTCACTATTATAATTTTCTAAACTTTGACTCAATTGCAAGCTTCATAAAGACAGAAGAAACCACTAGCACAGAACCCTCACTTCTTGTGATTTCTAATTGTCTTTCAGAGGCAGCTGAACAAAGTGGTGATTATAGATGAACACACCACACCTCTCCATTCAGACTGCCCATGATTTCCCCAACGTAAAATGGCAGGAGTGATTATGTGTAATCTTAATTAAGTCTGGGTTAACAGATGAATCTAATGAAAGCAGTTTGACATTAACCATGGACACCGAAATGTTTAATTTCCCCCTTTATGTACAATACAATAGCTAATCAATTCAATGCTGAGATATTACCTGAAAACACTAATTACAGATTGTTTGACATCAACACAGCCCGAGTCAAACACATACATGCAATGGAGGCAGCAGTCGTGATTGTGAGTCCATTGTATCTCCATTGTCTTGGGAATGGGCCACACATCACAGTGGGGTGATTAGGACTACTAATTGAAAATGTTTGATATTTGTAACACTGTTAATTTCTGCCTCCTGTGTGGGAGTCAGGGAAGCAGGCAGTGTTGTCCTAATAGGGTTTTATTGTTGTTTTGTTTAGCCTGGTGGTCCAGTTCTGTGTCCCAGGGCCTCTGAGGACTAGTTAGTTCTAGGAACGGAGGGGGATGTGGAGCTCCCACATGGTTAAAGATGTAAAGTGGATTTGAAGAGTCTCTGGGTTTTAGTCTGACATGCTGCTGACTTTTTATTATATATCTCTTTTCTTCCTTTATTATTCACCACAAACCCTACCACTCTTCCCCCAATTGGTCTCAACTAATAAACAACAACACTTAGGATTCTACTTCCAGCTTATACATACTGTACAGAGCTTAACATTTTTCAAATTAAATTATTATACAAAATTCTTGCAACCAATAGAATGTTATATATATGGGGGATACAATCTTCCCAGCTCTGTAGATTTTGCTGCGAGGAGGCAGAGTCATTAGATCATTTATTTTGGTACTGTCCATATGTAGCTCGTTTTTTGGTCACAGGTCCAGGAATGGTATTAGTTTTGCAAAAATGTTTATACAATCTGTAGAAACTATGATAATAGAAAGCTTCAGTAATTTTGGGAAGCATCACCGCACAGTAGAAAAATATATGACAAATAGAAATCCAATATGGATAAGAGATAGATGGGAGGGGTTGAATGGAGCTGAAGGGTGGGACTAATAACAACAAGATAACAAATGTAAAACATACGGGGTCTGTAAAATGTATATAGGTTCAGAACTTTGTGAAATAGCACAGTTACAAATATGTGGTCAATAGAAATCAAACTGGATGGACATCAGAAATAAAGGCCAGGACTAAAAACAAACAAAATATAACTATTGTATAGATTGTGTCTGTAAAATGTGTACAGTATGTATAAGCTGGAAGTAGAAGCCTAACTCTTTAGTCATAGCCTAGGAATAGAATCCAGCATAATTTTGTGTGTCAATTCATAAACCATGTTTTTTTTATTTAACCAGGCAAGTTAGTCAAGAACAAATTCGTATGTACAATGACAGCCTAGGAACAGTGGGTTAACTGCCTTGCTCAGGGGCAGAACGCCAGAATCTTACCTTGTCAGCTCGGGGATTCAACCTAGCAACCTTTCGGTTACTGGTCCAACACTCTAACCACTAGGCTACCTGCTGCACCAAATTTCATGGAATCCATGGAATCGGTACATCAAAAGTCTCTTCCCAATTATTTTGCAATTTATATGGCACAGCTGTACATTTTTTGGTCCTTAAATGAAACTGGTATATATTTTTATTTATCACAGTTTTATTTAACCAATTTTGGTCTTTAATGCAGGGCCGAAAGACAAGTTCCTTACTTTTTCCCCCTTCCACTTGCCTCTTCCATTTTTTTTGGTAATGCTGCAATTAGTTGGTTGTAATTTTGGGTAGAGCAGATATTTCCATAGTTTTGTGTTAGCTGCATGTGTGACATAACTCCACCAATTATATTTATGATATCATTTACAAAAAGTATTCTTTTTTTTTTTTTAAATGTATCGAAAAATTAAGTTTTTTTATCAATTAGTATATTTGAGTTTAACCACAATATTTGTTGTATTAATTTTTCTGTCTTTTCAGGCGAATTAAACTGAAATTGCAACCAACTTTCTATGGCTTGTTTAAAAAAAGAACGATATTTTGTAGATTTTGTAATTTTGTCTGGCTTGCCATTACAAATAAAATTTAATATTTTTTGCTCATATAACTTAAAAAGCAGGTCACTGTAGGTGTAAGCAAAACCATAAGCAAATAGGTAAACTGTGATATGACTAAAGAGTTAATCAGGGTGATTTTTCCACAAATAGACAGGTATTTTCCTTTCCATGGTAGCAAGAGCTTATCTATTTTTGCTAACTTTATATAAAAATCTATTGGAGTGAGATCATTTCTTTCTTTCTGGATATGTATACCAAGTATGTCCACATCCCCGTCAGACCATTTTATTGGTAAAAGTTGAATGTTTGTGTGATCCAATACGTAATATAGTACACTTGGTTTTAATCCAGAGAGGTTAGAAAAAGTATCTAGATCCTCTATGAGGCTGTGGAGGGATTCTAATTGTGGATTTTTTTTTGCTTTTGTTGTTCTGCGTCTCACGTTGCTACTTGGGCGTGGGTTTATTGAGGAGGTCTCATCTGTTAAGGAATTCCCCAATTCACCTTTCTCTTTATTTGTCCCACCTCACCAACAAACATACAATATAGTCACTGTCTCGGTGGCAAAGAATTACCATGGACTATTTGGTTCCTGGAGAGGCCTCAACCTGCGGTATCTCGCTGGGGGAGTTTGGGGCTGATTGCTGTCTCTCCCATTAAAATCTCTTAGATTAATGCACTGGCAAACACCTCCTGCTACGCTATCAGGGAGTCAGAGCCCATATGTTTTCCCCCATGTTTCTCCACATTCCTCCCTCTCTCTTCCTCTCCTTATGTCTCCATTTTATGTTGCTCTAATAATGTCTTCCCCACTTCCACTTTTTTTTCTATCACACATCCTCTCTTCCCGTCTTCCATTCTCTTCCTCTGTGTTTCAGTAGTCTACGCAGTGATTGATAGTGTCTACCTGAAGCTGAACTCTCTTTGGTCTCTCATAACCATTCACACTCTAAATGGACCCATAGGCCTATAAGTAATTGGATTCTGTGAATTTATTGCAGTAATTACCAAGTTAAATGAGAATCAAAGTCTTTGTTTGATTCCCTTGTGTATTGCACAGTGATGATTACTCTGGGTTGGGGCCATGTGAACGGGAGTTAAATGGTTTTTCAGTCTTAGCAGAGGAGAGGGGCCAGAGGTTTGGACAGACAGGGCTCTGGACTAGCTCCCAGACATCCTGCTGGCATGGACCCTCCATTATGTAGCCTTGACAATTACAACTGGTATCATGTTTTAAACAATGATTATAAGAGAAGAACAATGTGGGGTCACTCATGGCTTTCACGCTTCTATCTGGCACAACAAGCAATGTCTCTTTTAATTATTGAACTTTCATCATATGATACACACATAATATACACTCACACACACTGATTCCTTGGTGTCAATATCACCAACAAACTAACATGGTCCAAGCACACCAAGACAGTCGTAAAGAGGGCACGACAAAACCTATTCTCCTCAGGAAACTAAAAAGATTTGGCATGGGTCCTCAGATCCTCAAAAGGTTATACAGCTGCACCATTGAGAGCATCCTGACTGGTTGCATCACTGCCTGGTATGGCAACTGCTCGGCAACTGCTCGCAACTGTAGTGCGTACGGCCCAGTACATCACTGGGGCCAAGCTTCCTACCATCCAGGACCTCTATACCTGGCGGTGTCAGAGGAAGGCCCTAAAAATTGTCAAAGACTCCAGCCACTGTAGTCATAGACTGTTCTCTCTGCTACCACACGGGAAGCGGTACCAGAGGGTTAAGCCTAGGTCCAAGAGGCTTCTAAAGAGCTTCTACCCCCAAGCCATAAGACTCCTGAACATCTCACACCGCTGCTACTCTCTGTTGTTATCATCTATGCATAGACACTTTAATAACTCTACCTACATGTACATATTACCTCAACTACCCAGTGCCCCCGCACATTGACTATGTACCGGTACCCCTTGTGTATTGTCTCGCTATTGTTATTTTACTGCTGCTCTTTAATTACTGGTTACTTTAATTTCTTATTCTTACTCGTATTACATTTTTTAACTGCATTGTTTTTAGTTTTTATTTATTGTATTTATTGAATATCCAAAACATACAATATACTTGCAGTGAAGTCGCTCAACAACTACATCATGCCAGTCATCCAACAGATTCCCATTCAGAGCGACACACAGAAGCATCCAGGGTCAATGCCCTGCTCAAGGGCACGTTGACAAATCTAAAAAACGTGAACCCGAACCCTCCGAGATCCCCCCACAGTTCCCCAATAGCTGTCCCTCAACCATTCGAGACCCCTCCCACAGTCCCCCATGAATTTTTTTTTTTTTAATTCCATTCCCGACCCCCCCAAGAACCCCCCAATGCACCAACAATCAATGAATTTAATGAATTTAAAACAAAAGACATCAAGGACAACTAAAATCTTAACAGCAATGCAAACTCTATTTAACTGCATTGTTGGTTAGGGTCTTGTAAGTAAGCATTTCACTGTAAGGTCTACACCTGTTGTATTCGACTCGTGACTAATACAATTTCATTTGATTTGATACACACTCATAAACACACACTGTACACACTGTACACACACACATTTCCATGGTGAGTCGTTCATTTCAGCAAGCCATGACACCCACTATCACAGATTGTTCTGAAATTGTTCCTGTAGTTAGAAACAGATTAGATTAGCATTCCTTCTAAATTATTGTATTGCAAAATTATTTGATCTCAGAGAAATTAAGCTAATTGATTGCACCCAAATTGGCCATTTTAATTTATAGGATTCATATAACAGTCAATAAATATAGTACCTAACATCCACTTTGAACAAAAATGTTTTTGAACAATGACTAAGACCTGAGGAATCCAAATAAATGGTAAAAAGCCACCTACGGACCCCCACATCCCACTCCAATCCCAACACAACCACGTGCATACTGTATCAGTTCTCTATGTGTAGTATAGAGTAGGATGGAGCTGCGGTCGGTATTGTTTCTACGTCCTATGTGATGTATTCCCAGTGAATTTGCTGATGGTACCCCTGTTCAGAGAAATTTGTCATAGAAGTTGTTAGGTTTATGTCCCGTTCTACATCCTGATATTACTAGGTTATGACCACTAGATGGTGCTTTTTCTCCAATTATGTGATAATTTTTTTAGCCCCCCAATGTTAAAGGGATAGTTCACCCAAATTACAAAATTACATATTGGTTTACTTACCCTGTAAGCAGTCTATGAACAAGGTATGACAGCAAACTATGCTTTAGTTTTATTTACCTGGCCACTCTTTCAAAGGATAACTTTTTAGTGTTTTAGCCACGAATCCAATGCAAGTCAGTGGTACCTACATTAGCATTTTCACACTTCATGTCCAAATTAAGTAACAATCCATTTTTTATACTTTAGCATGAACACAACCATTTAGTGGTCAGAATCTGGTCATATCAAGATGTAGGATGGGACATAATCCTAAAAACTTCAATGACAAATTTCTCTGAATGGGGGGAAAAAACATCACCAAATACACTGGATTACACAGTATGAAGAAACAATACTCTGAGCCGCAACTCCATACTACTTGTCAGACACAGAGAACTTATATTATATACTTGCTGTTGGGGTGGGATTGGCGTGGGGTGTAGGGGATCCGTGGGAGGCTTTTGACCATTCCTTTGGATTCCTCATTGTTAGAAAATTGTTTGGTCCAAATCGGATGTTAGGTACTATATTTATTTGTATTATTTATTATTATTTATTCTATTTATTGAATATTATAGGAATAATGTACATGAAAATGGTCACTTTCTATGCAATCAATTAGCTACATTTCTCAGAGATCAAATTACATTTCAACACAATAATGTTGCAGGAATTTTTATCTTATCTTTTTCTAACAACAAAAAGATGTTGCTGAATCCTTCAGTGGAGGAGGGAGAAGGGAAGTGGGTCACATTTAGATACCCGAGAGGGACAGACACAGAGACACAGGGCATTCAGGGATAGCTCTGTGAGGCAAATGTTTACTCAAAAGCTCTGCTTCCTAGATTTAAAATGAGTTAGGTACACTGCTGAGCTTTTTAAAATCTCCTCTGTTCTATACGGAACAAAAATATAAACACAACATGCAACAATTTACCAGTTTTTACTGAGTTAAAGTTCATATAAGGAAATAAATAAATTGAAATAAATTCATAAGGCCCTAATCTATGGCTGGTGCAGCCATGGGTGGGCCTTGGAGGGCATAGGCCCACCCACTTGGCAAGCAGGCCCACCCGCTGGAGAGCCAGGCCCAGACAATTAGAATTATTTTTCCCTCCACAAAAGGGTTATATTACAGACAGATGGATTATCTTGGCAAGGGAGAAATGACCACTAACAGGAATGTAAACAAATGTGTGCACAAAATGTGAGAGAAATAAGCCTTTTGTGTGTATGGAAAATATCAGGGATTTTTTATTTCAGCTCATGAAACATGTGACCCGCACTTTACATGTTGCTTTATATATTTTTTCAGTGTAAATAGAGAAAAACACAGTCAACATTTTAACTCTACTGAACGAGACCTGCATGGTGGAGAGGGTGGCTGGTTTGATGCCTATTGGATGTCAGTTCAGATAAAGTTACTGTATATTTTTGAGCAGTATCAATGATCCCAAACGTTGAAGCCTTAGCTGACTATCATGCCCAATGCCAGTGTTGTTTGGTTTGAATGACAGGTGAGTAAAGGTTAAGGAGCCCTGACATTTATTCATCTAGGTGTGTGACAGTTGGCCCACGGCCCCTCACAGGAAGTGACAGGTGTCTGACAGGAAGCAGGTTCTTGACGGGGCCTCAGGCCTGGTGGAGGAGGGCTGCTAGCCCATGTTGTCTTGTTGTCTTGGCCTTGAGGCACAATGGGTGTGTTTTTGTGTCTCTTCCATAAGATAGACCACAAGATACTAGACCCATTTTCAGTGTTTTCCATAAGTGCTTTTTTCACTTCATTAACTAGGCTCCTTTTCATTTAAAACTCCCAATTCACTAGTCAGAAAAGTCTGTTTCGCTTTCTCTCGCTAGAATGAGCTCTACTGAACATAACAATACCATACCATGTGTGAGGTCCCCCAACTGACCCAGAGGACTGGGTGATCTCACTCTCCGAGGCCGACATGAGTAGGGTCTTTAATCATGTCAACACTTGCAAGGCCGTGGGGCCGGATGGTATTCCAGGGCGTGTTCTCAGAGCATGTGCAGATCAGCTGGCAGGCATATTCAAGGTAATTTTCAACCTCTCCTTGTCCCCAGTCTATAATCCCCACGTCTTAGATGACTACCATCATTCCTGTTTCCAAGAAACTCTAAGGCTTCATGCCACAATGACTACCTCCCTGTAGCGCTCACATCTGTAATCGTGAAGTGCTTTGAAAAGCTGGTTATGGCACACTTTAACTCCACCATCCCAAACACGCTAGACTCACTCCAATTTGCATACCGCCCCAACACATCCATAGATGACACAATCTCCATTGCGCTCCACAATGCCCTCACCCACCTAGATAAGAGGAATACCTATGTAAGAATCACAGGAGGTTGCTGGCACCTTAATTGTGGTGGACGGGCTCCTTGCAATGGCTAGAGCGGAATATACGGAATGTCACTGTAAGAATATGTCGAAGATAAATACACAACGCAGAGACAGAAGATGAGAGGTCAAAAGGACAAGAAGTCAATAGAGTAATAACGATTAAGGGAAATTGTGTTTTTTTCTGTAATAGGGAATTATTGATCAATGGTTCAGAGACATGGGAGGAATATGTCTTCTGAAATTGGATACTTGTTATTTGGCCATTGGCTAGTTTTATTACAAGGAATTCTAATTGGTCAACCACAGGCTAGGGCTGGGTTATAAAACTACATGCTGTCCCTTTGTTCTGGGGAGAGAACCAATGGAGAGAATCACTAAGAGGACAGGGGAGAATGACCAGCTACCTCTCAGCATAACATCTATGATTTATCCTCTTTGAATAAACCTGTTTTCCTCCCCCTGATTTGCTTTGGGGTTTGTGTTATTGAAGAGTAACATCAACTGCTAACATGACCAAATACATCAACCACATGATTTCAATGTGTTTGATGCCATTCCATTCACTCCGTTACAGCCATTATTATGAGCCGTTTTTTCCCTCAGCAGCCTCATGGTGAGAATGCTGTTCATTGACTACAGCTCAGCATTCAACACCATTGTCCCCTCCTCGTCACCAAACTTAGGACCCTGGGACTGAACACCTCCCTCTGCAACTGGATCCTGGACTTCCTGACGGGCCGGACCCAGGTAGTGAGGGTAGGCAACATCACCTACGCCTCTGTGACCCTCAGCACGGGGGCCACACAAGGGTGTGTGCTTAGTCCACTCCTGTACTTCCTGTTCACCCACAACTGCGTGGCCACGCACGACCTCAACACCATGATCAAGTTTGCTGACGACACGATGGTGGTAGGCCTGATCACCAATGACAATGACACAGCATGCAGAGAGCAGGTTAGTGATCTGGCAGTGTGGTAACAGCCTCTCCCTCAACGTCAGTAATGCCAAGGAGCTGATCATGGACTACAGGAAATGGGGGGTCCACGCATACAGTCCAACATGGTCCACGCATATAGTCGGGAAGAAAGCACGACTGCACCTCTTCCCCCTCAGGAGGTTGAAAAGGTTTGGCAGCTACACCAATGAGAGCATATTGAATTGCTGACAGCACCGCCCTCGATCGCATGGCGCTACAGATGGTGGTGGGGACATCCCAGTACATCACTGGGGCCCGAGATCCCTGCCATCCAGGACCTCTATATCGGGCAGCTTAATATTGCTTAACTTCTTAGGGAGCGGCTCCCGAGGTGATGGTTTTGGAGAGTCTGGCGTGCCCAAAGTAAAATGCCTCCCACTCAGGCCCAGAAAATAGGATATGCACATAATTAGTACTATTGGATAGTAAACACACTGAAGTTTCTAAGAGTGTTAAAATATGGTCTGTGAGTATAACAGAACTGATATAACAGGCAAAAACCAGAGGAATTTCTGTCCTGGAAAGTGTTTTCATTTTGAACCCCTCCCTATTGAAAACAGACATATATGGGAGTAAGATTGCAGTACCTATTGCTTCCACTGGATGCCAACAGTCTCTAGACAGTGTTTGATGATGTTTAGTTGCTCTGGAGGGTAATAGAAGAATAATTTCGGAAGTGGTCATCGGATGTAAACAGAAGAGGAAGCGCGTTCACGGGCTCGCGCGCGCGCGCTGTGGTTCCTTTCCTATCGTCCAGTTTATAATCAGGTTGAAATATTATAGTAAATATAAATAAAAGTGTTCCTAAGGATACATTATCAATGATGTTTGATTGTTCTTGGACAAGTGTATAGGTATAGGTTGAACGAGTTCTCTTCACGGTTCAATGGGCGAGTGGACGCTGTATTTTATGAACATAATGCGCCAACCAAACGGTTTTTCTAACAAAAGAACCATTGGATGTCTTCGTTGGACACTTGGTAAGCCCTCAGCAGAAGTTCTTCAAAAGGTAAGGGATTTGTTTTTGCTGTGAAATGTGTTTTGTACCGCGATGGTTTATGAATTTATGCTAATGGTAAAATATTGGAGGTGCTACCCTCAAACAATCAAAGGTTGTGCTTTTTGAAAACAACGCTGTGATATTGCCAAGAAGCAGAGCTTTTGATGACTATGCAACACTTGTATATTGATGAATGTTTAGTAATTCAACCTTTGGATTTTGAATTTGGCGCCTCACCGGCTAGCGCCCCACTGCTCCCTAAGTAGTTATTAAGGCACTAAGGCTGCTGAATAGTTGATAATGGATACCACCACGGTCTAGCTGCACTAACTATATCTGCACTACTATGCATACTCATAGGTCTCTATCCACACACTCACACACACAGACTTGCACTGTCACTCTCTCACATACACACACACAAACACACACCCACAGACACACGCATACTGACGCCACACACACACATACAGCTTTCGGAAAGTATTCAGACCCCTTGACTTGATTTTCTTACATTACAGTCTTATTAAAATGTATTGAATAGTTTTTTCCCTCGTCAATCTACACACAATAACCCATAATGACAAAGCAAAAACTGTTTTTGTTGTACATTTTTGAAAATGTATTAAAAATAAACACCCATAAGTATATCCCAACCGTTTACTCAGTACTTTGTCGGAGCACTTTTGGCAGCGATTACAGACTCGAGTCTTCTTGGGTATGACACTACAAGCTTGGCAGTCCTGTATTTGGGGAGTTTCTCCCATTCTTCTCTGCAGATCCTCTCAAGCCCTGTCAGGTTGGATGGGGAGCGTCGCTGCACAGCTATTTTCAGGTCTCTCCAGTGATGTTTTATTAGGTTCAAGCGGGCTTTGGCTGGGACACTCAAGGACATTCAGAGACTTGTCCTGAAGCCACTCCTGCATTGTCTTGGCTGTGTTCTTAGGGTCATTGTCCTGTTGTAAGGTGAACCTTCACCCCCAGTCTGAGGTCCTGAGTGCTCTGGAGCAGGTTTTCATCACGGATCCCTCTATACTTTGCTCCGTTCATCTTTCACTCGATCCTGACTAGTCTCCCAGTCCCTGTCGCTGAAAAACATCCCCACAGCATGGTGCTGCCACCACCATGCTTCACCATAGGGATGGTGCCAGGTTTCCTCCAGACGTGATACTTGGCATTCAGGCCAAAGCATCTTGTTTCTCATGGTGTGAGAGTCCTTTAGGTGACTTTTGGCAAACTGCAAGTGGGCTGTCATGTGCCTTTTACTGAAGAGTGGCTTCCATCTGGCCACTACCATAAAGGCCTGATTGGTGGAATGCTGCAGAGATGGTTGTCCTTCTGGAAGATTCTCCCATCTCCACAGAGGAACTCTGGAGCTCTGGCAGAGTGACCATCAGGTTTTTGGTCACCTTCCTGATGAAAGCCCTTCTCCCCTGATTTCTCAGTTTGGCAGGGCAGCCAGCTCTAGGAAGAGTCTTGGTGGTTCTACATTTCTTCCATTTAAGAATGATGGAGGCCACTGTGTTCTTGGGGACCTTCAATGCTGCAGAACCTTTTTGGTAGCCTTCCCTCATCACAATCCTGTCTCTGAGCTCTACCGGCAATTCCTTCGACCTCATGGCTTGGTTTTTGCTCTGACATGCACTGTCAACTGTGGAACCTTATATTAACAGGTGTGTGCCTTTCCAAATCATGTCCAATCAATTGAATTTACCACAGGTGGACTCCAATAAAGTTGTAGAAACATCTCAACGATGATCAATGGAAACAGGATGGACCTGAGCTCAATTTCAAATCTCATAACAAGGGGTCTGAATACTTATGTAAATAAGGTATTTCTGTTTTTTATTGTTAATACATTTGCAAAAATGTCTAAAAACCTGTTTTCGCTTTTTTGTTATGGAGTATTGTGTGTAGATTTATGAGGAAAATGTTTTATTTAATTCATTTTAGAATAAGGCTGTAACGTAACAAAATGTGAAAAAAGTCAAGCGTCTGAATACTTTCCACACACTATCACATATGCACATGCACTTTCCTCATACACGATGCAGCTACGATTTATTATAGATGGGTTGGTTGTTTAGCGTAACTATGGGGCAAAACATGTTTATTGAAAACATAAATACATTTGCACAATGAACACTTGTTCTCTCTAAAATACATCATTACAGTTGTTGGTCAGCTAGCTAGCGAATTTTAGCCATGTTAGGATTGACATGAAATCTGTCAAAACACCTAAAAACAAGACGTGTTATCAAGAACAAGATAAAACTAGCTGAAAGAGTCACTTAAGATTCCCCACATGACAGTTTACGTTATTGTTGGTCATCCAGAATCATCCAGGTCATCCAGGTATCTGGCCATCCAGAATCACAACAACTCACAGACTTTTTCCTCATGTAGGCGTGCATGTCGTTTTCATGATGTTGTCAGCTAACCCACATGTACTGTACATATTACCACAACTTCTACCCTATCCCTGAACATCTATATGGCACTGGTACTGGCCTTATACAGTGGGGCAAAAAAGTATTTAGTCAGCCACCAATTGTGCAAGTTCTCTCACTTAAAAAGATGAGAGAGGCCTGTAATTTTCATCATAGGTACACTTCAACTATGACAGACAAAATTAGGAAAAAAAATCCAGAAAATCACATTGTAGGATTTTTTATGAATTTATTTGCAAATTATGGTGGAAAATAAGTATTTGGTCACATACAAACAAGCAAGATTTCTGGCTCTCACAGACCTGTAACTTCTTCTTTAAGAGGCTCCTCTGTCCTCCACACGTTACCTGTATTAATGGCACCTGTTTGAACCTGTTATCAGTATAAAAGACACCTGTCCACAACCTCAAACAGTCACACTCCAAACTCCACTATGGCCAAGACCAAAGAGCTGTCAAAGGACACCAGAAACAAAATTGTAGACCTGCACCAGGTTGGGAAGACTGAATCTGCAATAGGTAAGCAGCTTGGTTTGAAGAAATCAACTGTGGGAGCAATTATTAGGAAATGGAAGACATACAAGACCACTGATAATCTTCCTCGATCTGGGGCTCCACGCAAGATCTCACCCCGTGGGGTCAAAATGATCACAAGAACGGTGAGCAAAATCCCAGAACCACACGGGGACCTAGTGAATGACCTGCAGAGAGCTGGGACCAAAGTAACAAAGCCTACCATCAGTAACACACTCGCCGCCAGGGACTCAAATCCTGCAGTGCCAGACGTGTCCCCCTGCTTAAGCCAGTACATGTTCAGGCCCATCTGAAGTTTGCTAGAGAGCATTTGGATGATCCAGATGAGGATTGGGAGAATGTCATATGGTCAGATGAAACCAAAATATAACTTTTTGGTAAAAACTCAACTTGTCGTGTTTGGAGGACAAAGAATGCTGAGTTGCATCCAAAGAACACCATACCTACTGTGAAGCATGGGGGTGGAAACATCATGCTTTGGGGCTGTTTTTCTGCAAAGGGACCAGGACCACTGATCCGTGTAAAGGAAAGAATGAATGGGGCCATGTATCGTGAGATTTTGAGTGAAAACCTCCTTCCATCAGCAAGGGCATTGAAGATGAAAGCGTGGCTGGGTCTTTCAGCATGACAATGATCCCAAACACACCGCCTGGGCAACGAAGGAGTGGCTTCGTAAGAAGCATTTCAAGGTCCTGGAGTGGCCTAGCCAGTCTCCAGATCTCAACCCCATAGAAAATCTTTGGAGGGAGTTGAAAGTCCGTGTTGCCCAGCGACAGCCCCAAAACATCACTGCTCTAGAGGAGATCTGCATGGAGGAATGGGCCAAAATACCAGCAACAGTGTGTGAAAACCTTGTGAAGACTTACAGAAAACGTTTGACCTCTGTCATTGCCAACAAAGGGTATATAACAAAGTATTGAGATAAACTTTTGTTTATACTTATTTTCCACCATAATTTGCAAATAAATAAATTTAAAATCCTACAATGTGATTTTCTGGATTTCTTTTTCTCATTTCGTCTGTCATAGTTGAAGTGTACCTATGATGAAAATTACAGGCCTCTCTCATCTTTTTAAGTTGGAGAACTTGCACAATTGGTGGCTGACTAAATACTTTTTTGCCCCACTGTATATAGCTTATATTCATGTGTCTTTTATTTCTCATGTGTTGTTATTTTTACCTGCCCTAGTGCGTTTTTTTTTAAATATCATATTCTGAATTTTCTATTTCATACCACTGATATTAAGCTCTGGATTGTTGAGGAAGAACTTGTAAGCAAGAATTTTGCTGTATGATTTACACCTGTTGTATTCTGTTATGTGACAAATGAAGTTTGATTTGATTAGAATTTTGACACCGATAGGTAGCAGTAGAAGTGGATTACTGTACAAGCACAGACTAAAACGCTTCATCAAGATTACAATAGGAGGAACATGACGCAGAATGTTTTTATACGACAAAGTAAACATACTCCCATTTGAAAAACACATTTTCACAATGTGCTCTGCTAGCAAGGAGTCCCTGCAACAAAAGTGGACATATTCCTATAGTGAGCTATTATGAGCAGTATCTCACAGCTTGTTTGGTTAGGTTTGAACTCGCTGATCCCACATTGAACAGATTTCTAATGTATTCCTTGGAAATGGAATAGAGGCATGTGGCTGGAGAGGCTCTCTGGCATTTCTCCCAATGCCAGCCAGGAAGTAAGGGAGAGGGGGAGGCAGTGAGAGAGTGAGTGAGAGCACAGGGATGAGAGAGAGATTAATACTGGGGAGGTGGTGAATGTAATCATATGGTTTTCCTAATGGCCCTGTGATTAAGCGCGCTTTCAGCAGTTGCTGGCATGAGTGTGGTGAAAATTGAGCTTTCTCTCTCGCCCACTCTGTTTGACACACGAACGTGCATGGATGCACATTACCTATACACATGCACACACGTCCTCACCGACACGACACACACCATAGTTAGTTGATGACATCTGTGTCAGGGCGGTTTTGCTGTAATTGCGTGTGTGTAGATTCTATTGCAGCAGAGTCATTAGAGCTCCCCTCAGATAGCATCCCTCCCTAGTTTCCTGCGTGACTCACACTGTTCAGAGCTGTAAAATCACTATTTGCATGTACCATGTTACACCAGAGCAGCTCAAAGACTGTGTTAAATACAGGTGCTATTTCTTTCCGCTCCTAATTGAATCACTCAGACTTGGTGGAATGGAAGCTGGCTTCTTTGTTGCTGTAATGTTGCTCACCTTACCCTTACTGCAGTCTACTGGGATTCAGCACCACTTCCTCCATATAGCACAACCAACAAACTGAAACTAACACACACCTGCATCTGGCACACAACCTGCAGACACGTTAGCTGGAGGAGGCCCACAGTGGAAATATGCCTCTCTCATTCACAATACTGTCCTCTCTGCCTCCAACTTGTTTGTTTGTGCTCAAAACATTTGATTGAGGGCAAGGTGGGAAGTGTTCTGTGAATGTTTATTGTATAGTATATTGAACATACTAACTAAGAGTGTGTTGCTTGTTTTAAGAGTCTTCTATTGGTTTTTAAATCAATCCACAATTGTCTACCCCAAGACATGTCATACATCCTTTTAAGTTACGTACTCAGTAGGTCCTTCAGGCACTGGCCTTTTAACTACAGTTTACATTTGAGTAATTTATCAGACGCTCTTATCCAGAGCGACACTCACAGTACTGAGTGCATTTCTATATATTATTTTTATTTGTTTTACTGGTCCCCTGTGGGAAATGAATCAACAACCTTGGAATTGCAAGCACCATGCTCTACCAACTGAGTCACACGGGACCTACACGCCTATAAAAAAAAGGACTATCCCAAAGCCTAGGACCAGTTAGTTGTTCAGTTTGTGTCATTCTTTTGTTTTTTAACTTGTGTTTGTTGTGTAGTAAATATTTCCTTGTTATTTCATTGTTTTTTCCTGTAAAGCACATTGCGTTGCATTTGATGTCTGAAATGTGCTGTGTAAATAAAGCTTGATTTGATTTGATTTAAGTGGGTGTCTGAATGTACAGCTCATAAATGAGAATAAAGAAGGAATAGAGTAGCAGTGAGAGAAGTGGGCTAATGGAAGTGAATATGAATACAGTGTGAGTGCATCAAAAAAAAAAAAAAAATTATTTAACTAGGCAAGTCAGTTAAGAACAAATACTTCTTTACAATGACGGCCTACCCCGGCCAAACCCTAATGACACTGGGCCAATTGTGCGCCGCTCTATGGGACTCCCAATCACGGCCGGTTGTGATATAGCCTGGAATCAAACCAGGGTCTGTAGTGATGCCTCTATCACTGAGACGCAGGGCCTTAGACCGCTGCACCACTCGGGAACCTGATGTGTGCATTTGTAGCTGTGCATATTTGTGTGTTGGTGAGGGTGTACATTATGTGTGTCTATTAATGTCATCAGGTGAGTTTATGTGCATCGCACCAGGGTGCATGTGATTTGTGTTTACTCCAGGTGACCTTTTTGGGCTGCTGGCATGTGGCCTTTCACTCTCCATTTTCCTCTCGCTGTACACAACCTCTCTCTCACTCACTGCTGAATAGTTTATCATGGATACCACCACGGTCTAGCTGCACTGACTATCTGCACTACTATGCATACTCATAGGTCTCTATCCACACACACACACACACACACACACACACACACACACACACACACACACACACACACACACACACACACACACACACACACACACACACACACACACACACACACACACACACACACACACACACACACACACACACACACAACCTCTCAGACACACACACACACACACACACACACACACACACAACCTCTCAGACACACACACACAACCTCTCAGACACACACAGCAGTTGTACACAACCTTTCAGAAACACACACAGCATAGAGAGGCCAAACACAGAGGACCCTCTCCAGGGCCTAATATTAAAGACGTCATTTAAACTGTAAGAAAATAGTTACCTTTTAATATCGCATGAACACAACCAGTCATGATGTTTTGATTGTCAAACAAATCCCTTCAAAAAGTACAGTAGGCACGTTCGTCCAAATCATTCCAACATCCCAAACTGCATGTACTCGTGCCATTTAATGAATGGAAATAGACATCTGTTACAAAACACCAAGAAGTGTGCCTAATGACATTCAGCTGTGGTCATTGATTAGGGCTACATTAATGCTACATTAATTGATGTGTCTTGCTGACAAACGTTTTTGCAGCCTGAAAGGTCATGACACCTGAAATGGGGCTGAAACTGTCCCGGGAAAAATGGGAAGGTCACCCTAACACAGGGGCAACTTACTAAACTTGTCTACAATGTGTATTACCATGAACTTCAAATAGGCCTACCGGTAGCCAGCAATGTAGTGTAAAATAATTATTGGGGTAAACTCTGAATGTCGTTCGCGGTGAAAAAAAACTCCCTATGCTTTCAATGCATTTTTTATTTTAAAGATGGGTAAAAGCCATTTACTTGCGTTTACCCTCCACTAGGCCTACACCCCTCCCGGTAGCCTACCCTCTCAGCCGAGGCAATTTAATACACATGAATACACACAGAGCAGGTAGCCTACGTTCAATATAATGCATGAGTTGAAACAAAACATGTATTACACCATAGTTCATGAGTTGTCCATAATTCATGAGTTAATGCTTGGAGTCTTCACAGATCATGTGGCATAAAACACTACCTTTCTTTCCTTACATTAAGGTCAGTGTTATTTGTCATTATTAAACATTTAACAATTGAATTAGAACATTGAACTTAAACCCTGTACGAATCATGGATCTTGAAGATCTCAGAAAATGCACAGTAAGCGTAACCTACGTAACATTTCATTATGTTTCACTCTGAAAACATTTCTCTAGGGCACACAAATAAAAACAATGTAGGCCTATGCCATTGCAGAATCGAATTCTTCTAACCTAAGAGTCAACTATAGGCCTGCTGTCATTACTTGTTGGCTGGAAACGGATGAGCATTGCTGTAGGCTAGTTGTCTAGTGGTATTGCTGCCTACTGCATCAGTTGATCCAGTAAAGAAAACAAATATTGATAGAAAATAATAAAGGTAAATAAATGGTCTACTACTTCTGGCCACGGACGGCACAGAGAACACCAGTACCCACGCACCTGAAAAACAATGCTATGAGCGCTCTGAACAGCTGACTGACAAAAGCAAACAATGATAAATCAACAGATACATCTAATGCATTGGAATGAAGGTTATTTTAATCAAGGAAGCATGGCAAACAAATGGCGATAATGAGGAAGTACAAAGGAAAAGCTATGCATGAAGGAGCTCAGCTGAGGCTGAGATTCAGCACTAGGCCTACTGGATGGACAGCGTCGCCACATAGAAATAAATGGTTTAAACTATAACAGAAAGGTTTCATTGGAAGATTTTATTTTCATATTTACCACTGTAAAATAAATGTACCACTGCATTTTAAACAAATAGGAGAATGGTTAAATGAGCATTATTTAGAGACCCCCCAAAGTTAGACTTCTGCTACATTTAGGGGAGCTACCATCTCATTTAAAGTAGCTGAGCCCCCCTTGGCTCCCCTGTAATTCTCACCACGACCCTTTCTGCTCTGTTCCCTATGGTAAACACCAAGAGCACTGACTGCTTCATCTCTAACAGAGCCACCTTGACCAGCTGCATGACCCTGCCTCTCTCTCTTACATCCTGGGCCTCCTCTCCTCCCTTCCTTCCCTAATCTCCTACTCGCCTCTCCTCCGGCAGCTGATAGGAAAACAAACACAAGCATTCGGATGTCATCACAGAACGGTCAACTTCCTCCAGGATTGTGTGTAGTGTTCTTGTTGTCAAGGTCGCATCGAGGCTGAAGATCACCTAGTCCATTCATCCATAATGAATTCTTAAAATCGAAGCGTATGCTCCAAGGTGCTCATAGCCAAGTGTAAGACATCTATCAGTGGGGATTCTAGACTACTTTTGTGGAGCGCAATAGTGAGCAGATCGCAGAAGTAAAAGTTTTAAACTTACAGTAGTAAAGTCAGTAGCAGCGTCTTAGCAGCACCATGGACAGTAGCTCTATGTGTATTTATGGTTGTTTGGCCCTGCAGGCAGTACCACCTTTTGAAATAGTTTAGCACCATGGAGAGCTGCCGCTCTGTTACATCTAACTCTCTAAAAGAGATCAGGGAAAAACTGTGAAATATGAAAATACAAGGATTTGTTTTTATTTTTGGCAAACTGACATGATTGGCTCATTGACTTAGAAAGACACATTCTCCTTAATCTTGTATTGAATGACTTTATTTTCCTTCACTTAAAAAAAGATGGCATTTAGATCTGTAATGAGTGATATAAAGTATAAGTTTCATGTGTAAGTGTACAGTTAGCATGTCTAGTGTAATGATTTTATCGTTAGCAAACTTGAAAATCATTCCTAATATCCTGAGCTGAGAGACAGCCAGATCGATGGCTGCCTTGAGGAGCTGCAGTATGCCAGATGTCTCTGCTCTGATGGTGTGTGTGTGTGTTTTGTGTGTGTGTGTTTGTGTGTGTGTGTGTTGTTTGTGTGTGTGTGTGTGTTTTTTTTTTGTGTGTGTGAATCTGTGCATGCGTTGGCTCTGACAGCAGTCCATGCATATTCCCCATGCAGTTAACTTATTACCACCGTGGGAGAGCATGATGATTTGCACCCCGGGACATGAATGACTGGCCTGTGCACATCGGCCTTCTTGAAACAAGATCATTTCATACTAATCAGCCCAGCTACCACATAACATTCTGAGATCCATATGTTTCTTAGAGCTTAGTGAGCGTGTGATTGTTCTATGGTTATTTTGAATACAACCTTCCCACCACTTTCTGGGAATGGTGCAGGATAGTTGCTTGGTGTTGGAACATTCTCAGCACATTTAAGGAACTCACTAAAAGTTCGAACATGGTTAAATTTAATTTCAACTTTGGTAATGTTCTAGGAATATTCTCCAACTGGATTGACATTTCCAACGTTCTCAAACAGTTAAGAAACAATGTTCTTCTGTGAGAATTTAGGTACTTCAGCATAACTTTTCCTACATGTTTCCTCATGGTTCTATTTAAAGTCATGTTCTCAAATGTGACCGACCATTTCGATTCGGTCTTATGTAGCAACATTTTAAATTGTGTTTCTTACATTGGATAAAAGTACAGACTCAAAGCCACAAAATGGTATATCATACACTGCAGTTGATGAACAATTGAAAAATAATTCTGCTTTGAAAGTTGAGAAAATGGCCATTGAATGATTTGGTACACCTACTGGAGAGCTCTTCTTTGTCTACACCCATTCAGAATCGTTCACATCCTCTTAAGCCTTAGCCCCACCCATATCTTTAAGGAGTCACATATGAGGCCATGTGCTAAACAGAGTGAGTAAGTGTCACGACTTCCGCCGAAGTCGGTTCCTCTCCTTGTTTGGGCGGCGTTAGGCGTTCGACGTCACCGGTCTTCTAGCCATCGCCGATCCACTTTTAATTTTCCATATGTTTTGTCTTGTTTTCCATCACACCTGGTTTTAATTTGCCCTCATTGCTGTTGTTTATTTAACCCTCTGTTTCCCCCATGTCTGTGTTAGGAATTGTTTGTTGGCATGCCGGTTTACGCCGGGTTTGTATGTTTTTCACCCATGCTTTGTGGCAGCCGGTATTTGTACGTGTATTGTGTACTTTGTGCTGCCTTACTTGGTTTTGGGCATTTGTTTTGTGACGCGGTTGCGTTCTGTATTTAATATTGCCTGAGTAAAGTACTTAGTCCACTCATCTCTGCTCTCCTGCGCCTGACTTACCTACACCAGCTACACCCACCACATGACAGTAAGGTAGTGTAGTAAACAACCAAAGATTTTCAAAACTAAAAGTGGTGAAAGTAGTAGCCTACAATAAGGAAAACTCCAGGTAAAAATAGTCCTTGGCCTAAATCCTAACTTGGCATTGGTGCAGGTCATGTTGTTCTTCACATTACCATCTCTGGTAAACACACACTATATCAAATAAAATCCAAGTTTATTTGTCACATGCACAGGATACAGAAGGTGTAAATGGTACAGTGAAATGGTTACTTGCATATTTGCATAGTGTTGGAGAATTTCCAGAACTTTGGGAATTTTCCAGTACCTAGTATACTGTTTTCTCAGAAGTAGTCAGCAGAATCAACATGGGGTTAATTATTGGACATGTGTAAGCAGAATGAAGGCTGAGCATATAAAGTTGAAGTCAGAAGTTTGCATACACCTTAGCCAAATACTTTTAAACTCAGTTTTTCACAATTCCTGACATTTAATCCTAGTAAGAATTCCCTGTCTTAGGTCAGTTAGGATCACTTTATTTTAAGAATGTGAAATGTCAGAATAATAGTAGAGAGAAAGATTTATTTCAGCTTTTATTTCTTTCATCACATTCCCAGTGGGTCAGAAGTTTACATACACTCAATTAGTATTTGATTGCCTTTAAAGCATTGCCTTTAAATTTTGGCCCATTCCTCCTGACAGAGCTAGTGTAACTGAGTCAGGTTTGTAGGCCTCCTTGGTCGCACACACTTTTTCAGTTCTGCCCACAAATTTTCTATAGGGTTGAAGTCAGGGCTTTGTGATGGCCACTCCAATACCTTGACTTTGGTGTCCTTAAGCCATTTTGCCACAACTTTGGAAGTATGCTTGGGGTCATTGTCCATTTGGAAGACCCATTTGCGACCAAGCTTTAACTTCCTGACTGATGTCTTGAGATATTGCTTCAATATATCCACATCATTTTCCTGCGTCATGATGCCATCTATTTTGTGAAGTGCACTGCTCCAGAGCGCTCAGGACCTCAGACTGGGGCGAAAGTTAATCTTCCAACAGGACAGTGACCCTAAGCACACAGCCAATACAACGCAGGAGTGGCTTCAAAACAAGTCTCTGAATGTCCTTGAGTGGCCCAGCCAGAGCCCGGACTTGAACCCGATCAAACATCTCTGGAGAGACATGAAAATAGCTGTGCAGCGACGCTCCCCATCCAACCTGAGAGCTTGAGAGGATCTGCAGAGAAGAATGGGAGAAACTCCTCAAATACAGGTGTGCCAAGCTTGTAGCGTCATACCCAAGAAGACTCAAGGCTGTATTCGCTTCCAAAGGTGCTTCAACAAAGTACTGAGTAAAGGGTCTGAATACTTATGTAAATGTGATTTTTCAAAAAAATCAAAATAATAATAATAAAAAATTGCAAACATTTCTAAAAACCTGTTTTTGCTTTATCATTATGGGGTATTGTGTGTAGATTGATTTTAGCCATTTTAGAATAAGGCTGTAATGTAACAAAATGTGGGAAAAATGAAGGGGTCTGAATACTTTCCGAATGCACTGTACCAAGAAAAACCAAAAGGACTAATTTGAGGTTAAAAGGAGTTGGAGCACTCAACAAAACTAGGCAGAGATTGATTTCTCACTTTAAACCATTGTACGGGATGCGGACAGGTGACTGACGTCTTCCCCGGGGTGACCTGACCATTGTAGCTCAGTGTAGCACTGTAGGGCGGCAGGTAGCCTAGTGGTTAGAGCGTTAGACTTGTAAAGTTCGAATCCCCAAGCTGACAAGGAAAAAATCTGTCGTTCTGCCCCTGAACAAGGCAGTTAACCCACTGTTCCCCGGGCGCCGAAGACGTGGATGTCGATTAAGGCAGATCCCCGCACCTCTCTGATTCAGAGGGGTTGGGTTAAATGCGGAAGACACATTTCGGTTGAAGGCATTTGGTTGTACAACTGACTAATAATGGTGACTTTGACTTTTTTTTTTTACTTTTCCTATTTATAGCCTAGTGGCTCATTGAGACACAACAATAAAAAAAAATCTAATGATAATATGTTTCAAGGTAAATGTTAAATTATAACACAAAATAAAATGAGATATAGTGTGTCTCATTTATTAATAGGCCATATCAAAATATACACAGGTGATATATTGGTCTGTGAACCCAGAGACACAGAGAACCCCAAAATCAAGCCAACAACATTATAGAAACGAGGACAGTGAAAAATAATCATCTAGCCCCTTGGGATCCACAGTGTCTCAGGAATACTGCCAGAAGGCCTCTCTCTGTTTTAGTTTATGTACGATACCACCTCCTCTTGGTGACATTTGGACGTGTTCTATGGCTACAAAGCACAGGGAGGAAGGTGAGCCATGGTTGGCTTCGATGCAGTGGCGGGCAATAGCATAGTCCATGGTTTTATTTCAAATAGCAGCCTTATGTTCTTCAATGCAAAGTTTCAAAGCTTGTTTAGTTTGACCAGTTGAAGACATGCTGTTATAGCAACTCTGTGCTTTTGTCTTGAAGCTCAAATGTAATGAGTTTAGAATACAGATGAGAAAATAAACCATTTAATTGTCTGCACATACATGCTTTTGAATTGTTGCATTATTTAAGAGAGTAATATGGTTTGATTACATTATTCAATATTGTAATGTTTCAGAAGAAACATTTCTGTCGCTGTTGAGTAGTTTGTGCTTACTGGCTAGTAGTGGCTACTGTGATATTTACAGTCAATTTGAGCAGCGGACCAAGATTGTCGCGTTGCCAGCCACAACGAAAGTTAAGGCAAGTATGTAGTGTGAATTTAAAATAAAAATTCTCTTTCGCCACCCTGCTCCTCATGACATTCAATAATCAGCTGCTTCAGTAACTCAGCGTGTTATGTTGTGATGTGAAGTTACACACAGATAGCTAGCGTTGATTGGTGTGATTAACCCGCATGGCATGATCACTCTCTCCTATTATGTTATTGTCAGTGAAACAATAGCAAACTACAGAGATACAGTCATCAATTCAGAACACCTGGTTCATGATTGGCAATTCCCCAACATTTTGTAAAATTTTGTAATTACTACCAATTTTCACCCAGTGGGAATTTTATTAGAAAATACGTTGAAAAAATACACCTAAGGCTAAATCGAATTGTTGGGGACAAAGAAAATCGTACTTTTAAAACAACATTTGTAAGTGTCACGGTTCTCTGATGGAGCGGACCAAGATGCAGCGAGGGTTCCAGTATACATACTTTATTTAACGTAACGGGCAAAACAATAAACATATAGACCGTAACCAATAAACATAATCAATGACCCACAAAACCCCAGTGAAAAGCACAAACATATATATGGTTCCCAATTAGAGGTATTGACGATCAGCTGCCTCTAATTGGGAACCATCAACCCAACATAGAAATATATCACCTAGAACAAAAAACCCTCCTAAACAAAACACAAACTACACACGCCAGCCTGTTAACCCAGGCCTGGACGTGAGAGAGAGAGAGAGAGAGAGAGAGAGCTCTCAGGGATGATTGGAACACACTGTGCATTCCAGCCACACCACACAGAGCACAGGGAAATAATGATAGTGACTGTGCTCCCTTCAAATCACCACAATGAAGGACCAGAAAGGATGGACATTCTGGTTTGTGTTGGAGGATACAGGTCACAACAACCTTGGCAAAAACATATTTAATGATGGAGGTCCAATGAGGGCTGAGTACTTAGTCATCCCAGTGAGCTAATGATCCATAATGCCAACAGACAGACACTCTCTCTCTCTCTCTCTCTCTCTGGGTGGATCAGGGCTGGGGCTAGACCTGGCTGCTCACAGGACAGGAATCCTCTCCCTATCACGCACTGATCTGTTTCACCTGTCCTTGTGCTTGTCTCTATCCTCCTCCAGGTGTCACCCATCTTCCCCATTATCCCCTGGGTACTTATACCTGTGTTCTCTGTTTGTCTGTTGCCAGTTTGTCTTGTTTGTCAAGTCAACCAGCGTTTTTGTGTCTCAGCTCCTGCTTTTCCCCAGTCTCTATTTTTCTCACCCTCCTGGTTTTGACCTTTGCCTGTCCTTACTCTTACTTGTTCTCTCCACCTACAAGAGGGGGTGTGAACAGTTTGTGTCATGAACAGTGCTCATGCCCATAGAAATAGACGTGTTGCGTGTGCGCACGCAGGAGGGACACGGAATGTTTCCCAATGCTGGAAGGGGGGGCCTAAGTGAAAGTTTGACTGAGAAAAGTAAGTAGTAGAAAAGACAGCAAATTCTTTAGAATGTAGCATAATGTCCCATTA
This sequence comes from Brachymystax lenok tsinlingensis, assembly GCA_030435695.1. Taxonomy (NCBI): domain Eukaryota; kingdom Metazoa; phylum Chordata; class Actinopteri; order Salmoniformes; family Salmonidae; genus Brachymystax; species Brachymystax lenok. The sequence continues at coordinate 22,784,937 of CM059818.1, read as the reverse complement.
AGGTCTAGAATTGCATTCTGTTAGCTGCAGCTCAGCAGCCCCTCAGCAGCATAAAGTCAATTAATTCGGCGCTGGGATGGAAAAAACGCTTTGCCATTAATGTTTCTCAATTAATAAAACAATGGCTTTCACTGCCATCGATGATGAAAGGAGGCTCTTTATCGCTCTGGTATTGTAGAGATTTGAACATCATTAGGCATGCTTCTGATAGCTACAGTGGTAATATTGCGGAGGAGCAGACATTAGGCACCACAGAGAATTGAGACTGGGATATTTAGGGTGACAGTGATAGCTGCATTTACATGTCATAAAACCAACCATTCCTCAGTGATTTGTGTACAGGGATATTGTATCCTCCCTCATAATACAGTGATGACCTATGATATCTCTGAGGAATGGTCCATTTCAAAATATCAAATAAAGACTATTAAATGCTGATAAATCTAATGCAGTGGTGAGGGAATCATATACAGTGATGCTGAGGCATGAAAACCCAAGGAACTCTGCTGCTGTGTTAACTGAATTACTTTCTCCAGTGTTTTTGTTTATTTTATTTGGTAACTATCAGCCCTGCCTCCATTTTCAAATGCAAAAATTAGCGGGGTCTCTATGCACTGACATGATATGAATGGAAAATCAAAGTCCTTGAATTTAATGTTTTTTTTCTGTGAAGTTATGAGATTACTAGTTAACACATAAATGATGATGAATGGGTCCTTGCACTAAAATAAATTACTTTTCCAGAGCACTCTACAAGCTGATGCCTGTGAAATAATGCCAAGATAATCAATTGCTATTGATTGATATTACAGTCATTGGATGATGACAGGGGTCAGACAGCACTGCAGGGAGGGAGATAAGAAACGGCACATTATACAGTATCATTGTTCATTCAATATGTATGCATGAAAAGTATAGGCTATAAATCAAATCAGCATATCTGGTTAATTTTTACCATAAAACATACAAAATATAGAACATTGCAACAGTCAAGATTGACAAAAAGAAGCCAGATTAGCACAATGTTGGAATTAGTGTTCTGAATTACTTACAATATTTTCATTAATTTTTACATATAGGTAATACCATTCTCCATTAGAGGTTTGCATCAGTCACATCAACAACGTGTCTACAGAGATCCTTCATTCACTGAGTGCTGCCTGTAACCTGCCAGTTGCCGCTGCAATATAGGCTGGGGATCCCATGGGTCAGGTTAGTGTGTGGGCAGTGAGATGGAGGACATAAGCACTTCCATTAGGGGATATAGTGTGTGAGTGGGCCATAGTGCTGAACCTCTGCAGTCCTCTCTAGTCCTGGCTTGGTCACATCCCTGCAGCAAGATCATGAGTGGAAGCAGGACTAAGGCAGGAGGTTAGGCAGGAGATATAATATTGTAATTCTGCTGAGCTGGAGGCACCATATTGTATGTGTACAGTGATATATGGTTAATCTATGGGGTTAAAGGTACATATATAGGGTAAAAAATGTAGATGTTTGTGTAGGACTTTACTGGGAGAAGAATGGTGAATAAATCATTTATGATGCAACCAGTAAGATCCAGTAAACTAAGCTGATACACTGTGAACTCCGAATATGATGCAACCCAATAACATAATGCAGTTATATGCAGCTGAGAACAGAAAGCCTACAGATTTCAATGAAATGGGTCAACAAATATTTGAACTCTGTTGCGTGTGCGTGCATGACACTGAAGTCCTCAGCGTGCCGGCATGAGAAGCATTCCCACACTGCTTATGAAAGCACAGCTCAGATGGGCTGGCCATGGGACCAGGATGACTGCTACTCGCTTCCCTGATCAGATCTTCTTTAGAGAGCTGAAGAATGGGAAGCAAGTACAAGGTGGGCTTCCACCTTCTGCACGTCTGGCGGAATCTCATCTGGGACAGTGCTACCACCTCTGAAACAAGCAGGATAAAAAATTCCATAGTGAAGAGACAACAACGCAAGACCCGTATCAACAGGCCCATCCCTCAGGAGACTGCTACCAACATATCATGTCCAGTGTGCCAGAGTGTTCCGGGATCAGATTGGCCTCTTCAGGAATCTGCACACTCACCGTACCCCAGACACATCCCAATGAATCGTGTCATGGTCATCATCAAACTATGATGGACGATCAAGGAAGGTATGTATGTTTGTGTGTTTACTTGCTTCTAATTCATCAGATAAAATGACTCACTAATAAAGACAGTTTCACTCCACCATTTATAGATGTAAATGAGCGTAAGCGGTGGCCTTCACTTTTAGAGAGCAGAGGTTTACACGGCAATCAAAAAGGGCTCTCTAGCTCCAAAAGGAACGTTTCTTATGTGTCGCTTATTGCTGCTGCCCCCAAATCAGTGCCTGACCACAGATCTCTCTCTCTCTCTCTCTCTCTCTCTCTCTCTCTCTCTCTCTCTCTCTCTCTCTCTCTCTCTCTCTCTCTCTCTCTCTCTCTCTCTCTCTCTCTCTCCACCCTCACACAAAGGAGAAAATGTGACAAGTGCAGACACACACAGTCGCTCACTGCTGGTCACCCAGCAAAGCCAGTGATTTTATTTGAACTTGAGGTCATGTGGAGCCCGTGTCTACTGTACACTGTTTTTTCATCGCAAACATCAGCTTATTGAGCCTCATTATTTAAAATGCCTGAAGAGGCTTTTCTTTTTATGAATTACTTTGTTTGTGGTGTACAGTTGCCGCTTCAAGTGAAACAATTAACTCACTACCTTAAGGGCAACAACACAGCTGGCTTCCACCATACATCTCCTCTTAATTGCACAATTAACCTAATGAATAGATGTTTTGACATTTGTAATGGTTCCTGGCTAAATAGCTTGAGAAAAACTAGATAAGGATAAGAGACTATCCTTATCTCAAATGGTTTAGTGAACTGCATAAATAGACAACCTCAGGCCCAGTTCAATAATGAGATCAATTAAGCCAGTGAGCAATCAGATGCAGAGAAAAGCAACACACAAAGCTCTCAGCTCTCATTGTCCTTACAGGGCCTCCATCGAACTGGAGTTATAAGCAGATAACACACAGACACCTCTGTAATGGACTTTTACAGGGTAATTATGCACACACATGCCACACACTCGGAGCCTCTCCACATAAGAGCAGCGGTGGGATAGGATAATTGCCCCTCCAGTAACTACTGGATCTGTACAGTCCTGTAACTCTGACAACCACATCCACTAACGGCCCACACAGGATATTACCCTCAAAACCCTTCTCTGTTGTATCACACAGATCATCATCAAATATCTCCAAAAGTCGATTGACTCATTGCTGCGCATTCTCTTTCTCTCTTATGGGCTAACATCAAATCACTCTTACAGTGCAATATCCCTCCCTCTCTCCTCCTCCTCTAATTCCACTTCACCATAAACCACTAGAAAGACAGCTCACAGCTAGCACATTTGGTTCCTTGGAAGTTGTGGGAAAGTACGTTTTTGGTTTCCCATTGGTTCTGGGAATGAAGCCATACGTTTCCTGATGGGTAAAACAGATTTTTTTTTAAATGTTCTGAGAACAGAAGTGAAAATGTCACCTGTCTGGGAATGTCCATTTTTAGGTTACAAGGAGATTCTATTGGCCCTGAAAGTTTTCCTAGGAAGTTTTATTAACGTTATCAGAATGGAAATTATAGGTTATTTTAAGTCAATTAAATAACATAATGAGAACACATTTCAATAAGACTTTTAATAACACTGCTAGCTTAGTTTGGGGTATCTGTTTTAAACTCCAAGCACAGATAGGACACATGGAAATTAATTTGCTTAGGCATTAATCATGCAGACACATTTCTTTTTTATTGTGGCCCAGCGTCAGAGAGATTCAAAACTATGATATTCTGTTCTCTTTCCATGGAATTAGTTCAATGTACCATCAGGATGGAGCTGGCATGCCACATTTTTTTTAACTCACACAAAGCTGTTCATTTTTCAAAGGAAACAAGCACTCATTTAGTCCAGAGGATAAGAACAAAATATACCTGAGATTGTTCCACTTTCTGATTAAAGTATCAAACTTGGTACACTAATACTTGATACCTTAATGAACATTTTAAAGATTGAGGGCAGTCTGGGAAGCATGTAGGTCAACCAGGGCGGCCATTTAATAAAATGGCTGCCATTCGAATTTCCTGTTAGAAGAAAATGGGGGGAAATTATTCCAAACAATACCAACATGACTTTGTAATGTTATCTACCCACTAAATAAATCATAAAATCATAAAATACTATTAAGATAGTCATGGGGGCCATATTGAGGTAATTTTTACCATAGTCCAGCAGCTACAGGAAGAAATGTTGGACTTTGTGATAGAGCAACCAAATTTCACACACAGCTGGGACATGTGTTTTTGACATTAGTGCCATTACAGATTCTGCCCATTACCCCCTGGCATGGAGACATATTGGGCTAGATTCACTTGGCCTTATCCCCATAAATAATTGGTACATACAGCCCAATGGTGGTTTAAAATGTTTGAGGTGGTCTGGAAAACATAATAAAAATGGCCCCGAAATGCCATATATACATATCCTTTCAAATGTTTGTAGAAAAGTGTTGAAAACGTCAATGTTAACATGGTTAGTTCCAATAGTTTAAAATGTAAACACTAAAAAGTAATATGGGTGTTCCCTGAAGTCTACTGATTGCAATGATATATACTGAACAAAAATATAAATGCAACATGCAAAAATGTCAAAGATTTACAGTTCATATATGGAAATCAGTCAATTGAAATAAATTCATTAGGCCCTAATCTATGGAGTTCACATGACTGGGCAGGGGTGCAGCCATGGGTGGGCCTGGGAGGGCATAGGCCCACCCATTGGGGAGCCAGGCCCAGACAATCAGAATGAGTTTTCCCCACAAAAGGGCTTCATTACAGACAGAAATACTCCTCAGCACCCCCGGCTATTGGCTGGGCTCCCCGCTTGTGCCATCAAACCCCTGCAACTTATCCAAAACACTGCAGCCCGCCTGGTGTTCAATCTTCCCAAGTTCTCCCATGTCACCTCACTCCTCCACACACTCCACTGGCTTCCAGTCGAAGCTTGCATCCACTACTAGACTATGGTACTTGCCTACGGAGCAGCAAGAGGACCTGCCTCTGCCTACTGTATCAATAAAAATTATGCCAGCTGATTCATGATTTTAACTGGCTGAGAAACACTGCCTGCCTATATCATCCCGACTCCAGACCCCTTACACGTTCATTACTACGGGACAGCTGCTTCGGAAGGTTTATACAAATCTCTGCTGTTGAAAACTAAACGTTAGTCTAAAAGAAATGTTAGATAATGTCTAGATGCTTTTTATAGTGGAGATCAAGTTTATAAATTGCCTGGCTGGGCTGATGAGACAGTGGATTGTGCAGTCAGATTGAATAGAGTAAATAGGCATTTTAATGTCATAGATTTAGCCGTGGTAACTTGTGGAATAGACACAAGCTGGAATGCGCGTTTAACCAATCAGGATTCAGGATTAGACCCACCCGTTGTATAACACAATATGTCACAAAAGTTGTAAATATATGGGTCATGACAGTGTTACGACCATATTATGACAGATTATGACGTTATGTCAGCTGTTATGACATTTTAGTACATCATTATATACACGTGTCATAACACTGGGTGTCAAGTGTAAAGTGTTAACTAAATAACTATATAATTTAAAAAAAGATTATTGCACTGTTGGAGCTCGGAGTGTAAGAATTTCAGTGTACCCTGCGATTACATATGAGTGAGACTAATGTGCATGCAACTAATATATTTATCTAATCTACTGTAATCTAGAGAATCCTATGCACTCTTATGCCATATGGGCCTGGCCAGGGGAAGCATAACGTTTTATAGCTTAAGATATGTATTCATAGCCTAAAATAGGGCTATTTATTTGTGTTCGGAGAAAATTTGAACGTGATCAAATATGGTTTATATTCACACTTCGGTTGGCTAGGCTACCTATAATTTCTTAATCCAAAATGATTGACCGGAATGAATCAATCAAGACAATATTGATGACATACAGTAGGATTATGTTTTTAATTACAGATGCAAAAGCCTACACCACGCAACACTGCATACAGCGAGCTCAGCCCTGTTAGTTTTTGTCCAATCACAGTTGTTGTCTCTGTCTGTGTAAAGGGTTTCAATATGTCCATCCTCCTAAGGACCAGGAGTTTTTCCAGGAGTTTTGTTTTTTAAACCATATGGCCTGGTTAGAAAAATAATCTGTCCCCATCACAGCCCATATAAAATCGTTTTTTTTTATATTTATATTTATTACTATGTCATACCCTACAACTAGGGTCCGGAGCTAGTTAGGTCAAATCAAATCAAATTTTATTTGTCACATACACATGGTTAGCAGATGTTAATGCGAGTGTAGCGAAATGCTTGTGCTTCTAGTTCCGACCATGCAGTAGTATCTAACAAGTAATCTAACAAATTCACAACAACTACCTTATACACACAAGAGTAAAGGAATGAATACGAGTATGTACATATAAATATATGGATGAGCGATGGCTGATCGGCGTAGGCAAGATGCAGTAGATGGTACGGAGTACAGCATATACATATGAGATGAGTAATGTAGGATATGTAAACATTATATAAATGCATCGTTTAAAGTGGCTAGTGATACATTTATTTCATCCAATTATAATTATTAATGGTTTAGAGTACAGTGTATACATTTGATATGAGTAATGTCGGATATGTGAACATTATATACAAAATTGTATAAAGTGGCTAGTGATTTATTACATCCAATTCCTATTTTTAAAGTGGCTAGAGATTTAAGTCAGTATGTTGGCAGCAGCCACTCAATGTTAGTGATGGCTGTTTAACAGTCTGGCCTTGAGGTAGAAGCTGTTTTTCAGTCTCTCGGTCCCAGCTTTGATGCACCTGTACTGACCTCGCCTTCTGGATGATAGCGGGGTGAACAGGCAGTGGCTCGGGTGGTTGTTGTCCTTGATGATCTTTTTGGCCTTCCTGTGACATCGGGTGGTGTAGGTGTCCTGAAGGGCAGGTAGTTTACCCCCGGTGATGCGTTGTGCAGTCCTCACTACCCTCTGGAGAGCCTTACGGTTGTGGGCGGAGCAGTTGCCGTACCAGGCGGTGATACAGCCCGACAGGATGCTCTCGATTGTGCATCTGTAGACGTTTGTAAGTGATTTTGGTGACAAGCCTCCTGAGGTTGAAGAGGCGCTGTTGCACCTTCTTCACCACGCTGTCTGTGTGGGTGGTCCAATTCAGTTTGTCCGTGATGTGTACGCAGAGGAACTTAAAACTTTCCACCTTCTCCACTACTGTCCCGTCGATGTGGATAGGGGGGGGTGCTCTTTCTCCTGTTTCCTGAAGTCCACGATCATCTCCTTTGTTTTGTTGACATTGAGTGAGAGGTTATTTTCCTGACACCACACTCCGAGGGCCCTCACCTCCTCCCTGTAGGCCGTCTCGTCGTTGTTGGTAATCAAGCCTACCACTGTAGTGTCGTCAGCAAACTTGATGATTGAGTTGGATGCGTGCTTGGCCACGCAGTCATGGGTAAACAGGGAGTACAGGAGAGGGCTGAGAACACACCCTTTGGGGCCCCAGTGTTGAGGATCAGCGGGGTGGAGATGTTGTTTCCTACCCTCACCACCTGGGGCCGGCCCGTCAGGAAGTCCAGGACCCAGTTGCACAGGGCTGGGTCGAGACCTAGGGTCTCGAGCTTAATGACGAGGGAACTATGGTGTTAAATGCTGAGCTGTAGTCGATGAACAGCATTCTTACATAGGTATTCCTCTCGTCCAGATGGGTTAGGGCAGTATGCAGTGTGATTGCGTCGTCTGTGGACCTATTGGGACGGTAAGCAAACTGGAGTGGGTCCAGGGTGTCTGGCAGGATGGAGGTGATATGATCCTTGACTAGTCTCTCAAAGCACTTCATAATGACGGAAGTGAGTGCTACGGGGCGATAGTAATTTAGCTCAGTCACCTTAGCTTTCTTGGGAACAGGAACAATGGTGGCCCTCTTGAAGCATGTGGGAACAGCAGACTGGGATAGGGACTGGTTGAATATGTCCGTAAACACACCAGCCAGCTGGTCTGCGCATGCTCTGAGAACACAGCCAGGGATGCCATCTGGGCCAGCAGCCTTGCGAGGGTTAACACATTTAAATGTTTTCCTCACGTTGGCTGCGGTGAAGGTGAGCCCGCAGGTTTTGGTAGCGGGCCATGTCGGTGGCACTGTATTATCCTCAAAGCGAGCAAAGAAGTTGGCAGCAGGTTAGCCTACTACCAGATCAGGAAAAACTCAGAGAAAACAATTTCCGCACCACCACTCTAGGAACTGTGGTGGCACTTCTGAAATCACCTGTTTAATAAAGAGAACTTTCAAAATACAAACACAAAGAACAAACGATTGAATAAATGTAGCACAACACAGCACATACAAATAGACACAGTACAATCACCCACAACCCAGGTGGGGGGGGAATGAACAAACTATATAGGATTCCCAATTAGAGGCAACGAACAACAGCTGCCTCTAATTGGGAACCACACAAAACCAAAACATAGAAAACACTAGAAACCCCTAGTCACGCCCTGACCTAACACACCATAAAGAACCCAGAGGGCTCTCTATGGCCAGGGCGTGACATCACCATACAATGTCACAAATAAAAAAACTGACTCTATTTGAATGATCTACATTTGACATGATTTTTTTTGGTGGGGATGGGCTTCCATAGTTTTACATGGCTCAGTGCAGCCAGCAGCTACTGTGACAATTTAAGAATGTAACAGGCTGTTACTGCAATTTCAAGTAAAAACTCAATAAAACAAGTCTTGAATATTAGGAAAATGTCTATACATTTAATCTGTTTCAAAAACATTGCTCTGCAATTATCATTTTTACTGTAGGAGTGTTGGCTCAACGAGACATTTCTGTTTACACTGCCCTGCTTCAAGGGGGTAAACTGTCCGGCGAGTGTCGTGCACTACCTCCGGAGGTAGCGGTCGAGATTAGCAAGTACGTAAGTTTACATTTGAGTAATATGCGTAGTCTACGGTATTTTACGAAAAGTATAGTAAATGAAGAGGCTCTTCTGTACATCCCAGCTCACACTCATGTGAAAATTGTTTTTTGCTGTCAAGTCTTGATTGTAGACCGATGGAAAACTCATGTCAGTGATTCAGAGAATTTAGTGTGTGGTTGAGTTTGTTGAGTGTTGTTGAATGTTTTCTCAGTACCTGTTGTTTAATATGAGCAGGACTGATAAGGTCAGGGTGAGCTTGACTGTGGGTTCTCTCTCTGTCTTGTGCTTTCCCTCTTTCTATCATGCATTATGTCTCTACACTACATGACCAAAAGTATGTAGAAACCTGCTCGTCAAACATCTAATTCCAAAATCATGGGCATTAATATGGAGTTGGTCCCCCCTTTGCTGCTGTAACAGCCTCCACTCTTCTGGCAAGGCTTTCCACTAGATGTTGGAACATTGCTGCGGGGACTTGCTTCAATTAAGCCACAAGAGCATTGGTGAGGTCGGGCACTGATGTTGGGCGATTTGGCCTGGCTCACATTCAGCGTTCCAATTCATCCCAAAGGTGTTCGATGGGGTTGAGGTCAGGGCTCTGTGCAGGCCAGTCAAGTTCTTCCACACCGATCTCGACAAACCATTTTTGTATGGACCTCGCTTTGTGCCCGGGAGCATTGTCATGCTGAAACAGGAAAGGGCCTTCGCCAATCTGTTGCCACAAAGTTGGAAGTACAGAATCGTCTAGAATGTCATTGTATGCTGTAGTGTTAAGATTTCCATTCACTGGAAATAAGGGACCTAGCCCATTATTATTCCTCCTGCACCAAACTTTACAGTTGGCACTATGCATTTGGGCAGGTAGCACTCTCCTGGCATCCGCCAAACCCAGAGTCCAATGGCGGCGAGCTTTACACTGTTCCAGCCAATGCTTGTCATTGCGCGTGGTGATCTTAGGCTTGCGTGCGGCTGGTCGGCCATGGAAACCCATTTCATTAAGCTCCTGACGAACAATTCTTGTGATGACTCTTGTGCTGACATTCCTTCCAAAGGCAGTTTGGAACTCGGTAGTGAGTGTTGCAACCGTGGACAGGCAATTTTACAAGCTGCGAGCTTCAGGTCTCGGCAGTCCCGTCACAATAACAGAGCTTACAGTTGACCGGGGCAGCTCTAGCAGGGCAGACAAACTGACTTGCTGGAAAGGTGGCATCCTACGGCAGTGCCATGTTGAATGTCACTAAGCTCTTCAGTAAGGCCATTCTACTGAAAATGTTTGTCTGTTGAAAAATTGCATACACCTGTCAGCAACAGGTGTGGTTCAAATAGCCGAATCCACTAATTTGAAAGAGTGTCCACATTCTTTTGTATATATGGTGTATCTCTTTCTCCCTCCCCTCTCTGAAAAAACCTTCTTATGGAAGTTTGTAGTGCTCAGAGGTGGCTTAGAGGATGTTAAATGTGAGCAGTATGTAGGCTGTCTGCCAAGGAGCTGAGAAACCCTCCAGGTTCCTGACGGCCTTTCCCACTGGATCTTGTTCTGTCCCCCTCCTGTCCTGCTCTTTCCTGCAGGCTGCACTGCATCACTCCACCCAGGGCCCAGCCAAAGATCAGGACCCAGATGACAGAAGCATCACCAAGGCTTTAGGGCATGCAGCTTTTATAAACAGTTATAGAAGTTGAATATGTAGTAATAATATACAGTGACATTTGTTGCTGTTGGGCTGTTACCATTGTGTTCATTGGACTATTAGAAAATATATTTCTCCTTATCATTGTCTTTATCCTTCTCAGTTTTATTTCCAACATGAGTCCACTGCACTTACAAGGCCACATTAAAGCCAGTGTGATGCGCTGCTCCATGTGGGTGCTAAATTGTATGTTTAGTGATGTGCATGAACCTTTTCTGTCTATAATTACTATTAGGCTACTACTTGATGAAACAATTGTGTGTTTGCATACTCTACATCAGCATTTTTTTTATTTTATTGCACAGTGGGTAAGGTTCCAACTTCAATTAATTATTTTTCAATTATGTTTTTAGATACAAATATACACTTAGTATACAAAACATTATGTCATGGTCTTTTCCATGACAGACTGACCAGTTGAATACAGGTCAAAGCTATGATACTTTATTGATATTAAATCCACTTCAATCAGTGTAGATGAAGGGGAGGAGACACGTTAAAGAAGGATTTTTAAGCCTTGAGACGGTTTAGAGGAATTGTGTATGTGTGCCATTCAGCAGGTGAATGGGCAAGACAAAGGATTTAAGTGCCTTTGAAAGGAGTATGGTAGTAGGTGCCAGGCGCACCAGTTTGTGTCAAGAACTGCAATGCTGCAGGGTTTTTCACCCTCAACAGTTTCCTGTGTGTATTAAGAATGGTCCACCACCCAAAGGACTTCCAGCCAACTTGACAAAACTGTGGGAAGCATTGCAGTTATCATGGACCTGCATCCCTGTGGAACGCTTTCGACACCTTGAGTCCATGTCCCAACGAAATTGAGGCTGTTCTGATGTTTGGTATACTCAGTACGTCAACAATCCTTCCTCCAAATGGATTACATTTGATGAAAATTCGCCAAATCATGGTCTTTTTTGGCGTGGGGGGTGAGGAATCACCCATATATGGCAGCCTTTCTTTTTCTAGCCAATGACAAAGCAGTTGGCCTCCCTATCACATCAGCTTATCCCACGGGGGTCCTAACCAATGTCCCGTTCAACATGTACCTTTGACTCTGATGTTGCTGTATTATGAAGATATATTTGCCACTGTCTTATTATACTCTCTTTGTTTGTGTTTGGGAAATGCACTGCACCTTACTTGTAGATCTATTGTGGAAGGCTTCCTCGATAAGGATGTCAGCTAAGCAAATAAATAATAATGAGAAATACACACTCTCCCTCGTGTATGCATTTTCTTCTCTATCTGCAACAACAATAACTTTGACATGAATGAAGATGGCTTCCATTTCTTGTTCATACACTGAGGGGTAATTGAAATAACTCCCAGGTCCAGTGGATGCCACTGTTTTAGTCCATAGCCTCTCAGAGGGTGTGCTGCTGACTGTCAACAGAGAGCTGTTTTATACCTGCCTTCTGCACTCCACTCTGCCTCCACTCCTCTTCCTTTTCTCTCCCCTCTCCTCCTCATATCCCCTTTCTTTCCCCCTCCTCTCCTCCTCTCCTCTCCCTCTCCTCTTCCCTTCCTTCCCCCTCTGTCCTCTGAAGCTGGCACTCCGTAGGCTCTCCATAGAGGGCTAGGACTCTTTGCTCAACCAGCCATGCTGGCCTCTCCTCTTGTGACATTGGAAGAAACCAGTTTAGCCCAACCCAATGCTTATTCACAGCATTGTACTGTGCTGCGTGTTGCCTGAAGTTGAACTGGTCATATTGTTGCAGGTTGCATTGTTTATTTATGCAGTTTTTTTCCATGGATGATTGTATGACATCTATCACTCTGAATTTATTTGTTGTGTTAATAATAATTACAACCTATGTTGTGATAATTAAGTTGTTTGTTCTATAACCCACTTGTTCATACGCCATCGTGATATACAATAAGGCCAAGACAACAAAAAGAGCCAGAATAAATTCAAATACATATTTGTTTGTTTCATCACAAAGCAGATTTTGCATGTAGCAAACAAACAAGACCTACAGCATGGTCCAGCAAGTACATTTTTTATAAAGTTTACTAAACAACTAATGATTTAGAACCACAGAGTTACCGCAAGTCAGCACATAGACAACAGGAGCACTGCCTCTGCTTTTCCAGCGCTATTTTAACTTGAACATTTCAACATCATCAGAGGCTATATATGCTTAGTTTAATACACTGAAAACAAACTTAAAGATACCAAAAACAATTTAGCCCAATCAATGTTGCTAAATATTTATGTGGATGTATCAAATCAAATTATTGCTTACATACACATTGTTTGCAGATGTTAATGCAAGTGTAGCGAAATGCTTGTGATTCTAGTTCCGAGTGCAGTAATATCTAACAAGTAAATCAAACAATTTCCCAACAACTACCTAATACACACAAATCTAAAGGGGTGAATGAGAATATGTACATATAAATATATGGATGAGCGATGGCCGAGCGGCATAGGCAAGATGCAGTAGATGGTATAAAATACAGTATATACATATGATATGAGTAATGTAATATATGAAAAAAGTATTAAAGTGGCATTATTTAAGGTGGCATTGTTTAAGTGGCATTGTTTAAAGTGACTAGTGATCCATTTATTAAAGTGTCCAGTGATTGGGTGTCACGTCCTGGCCTGGGATAGCCGGCTGGCTAATCATTTGTGTTTAGGTCAGGAGGGTTTTTTGTTTCTAGGTTTTGTATTTCTATGTTTGGTTTTGATGGTTCCCAATTAGAGGCAGCTGATTGTCGTTACCTCTAATTGGGGACCATATATATGTTTGTTCTTTTCACCATTTAGTTTGTGGGTTATTGAATGTCTGTATGTGAGTGTGAGTGTGAGTGTGAGTGTGAGTGTGAGTGTGAGTGTGAGTGTGAGTGTGAGTGTGAGTGTGAGTGTGAGTGTGAGTGTGAGTGTGAGTGTGAGTGTGAGTGTGAGTGTGAGTGTGAGTGTGAGTGTGAGTGTGAGTGTGAGTGTGAGTGTGAGTGTGAGTGTGCAAGTAAACCATTTTTGGGGGATTCACACTACTTGTAGACTAGTTGAACACCAATGACATCCTCCTCTCTTTCATGTTGGCAAAACGGTCTATGGCTCTGTCATACAGTACACTTTTAGTTTTTGTTGTCATAGGCTGCTGTCATGTCCTGGCCATAGAGAGCCCTCTGGGTTCTCTATGGGGTTTTGGGCCAGGATGTGACCAGGGGTGTTTGGTGTTTTTTATGTTGGTTTTGAGTTGGTTCCCAATTAGAGGCAGCTGTTAGTCGTTGCCTCTAATTGTGAATCCTATTTAGGTTGTTCTCTCTCCACCTGTGTTTGTGGGTGATTGTCTTTTGTTAGTGCATGTGTTGAGCGCTACATTGATGTCCGAGTCTGTTCAACCTTTTGTTGTTTTGTAGTTGGTTCCAGTTTATTAAAATTACGTGGAACTCCACTCACGCTGCGCCTTGGTCCAGTTCTTTTGAAGGAGATTGTGACAGCTGCCTAGTTAAAATGCTTGCTAGTCTAACTTTCCAGCTAAGTTAGGTAGGGGAGCAGTGGGGCGCTAGAAATTAATGTAAGGCGACAGATTCAAAATCCAAAAGTAGAATTATTAAACATTCATCAATATACAAGTGTTGCATAGTCATCAAAAGCTCTGCTTCTTGGCAATATATGTCAGATTTCAAAAAGGCTTTACGGCGAAAGCACAACATTTGATTGTTTGAGGATAGCACCTACAATATTTAACCATTAGCATAAATTCATAAACCTGCGCGGTTCACACAAAACCCTTTCACAGCGAAAACAAATCCCTTACCTTTTGAAGAACTTCTGCTGAGGGCTTCCCAAGTGTCCAACGAAGACATCCAATGGTTCTTTTGTTAGAAAAAGTCATTTATTAGATCCATAAATCTCCGGTTGGCACGCTATGTTCAGAAAATCCAACGTCGAATTGCCCATTGAAAAGTGAAGAGAACGCGTTCAAATATACCTATAAACTTTTCCTAAACAAATCAAATACCAGAGTGTTTGTTTCCTATCCAATAGTACTAAGTATGTGCATATCCTAGTTTCTGGGCCTGAGTGGCAGGCCTTTTACTTTGGCACGCCAGACTCTCCAAAACCGACACCTCAGCTGCCGCTCCCTAAGAAGTTAACGTGAGCCTATTATGCTACATCTAGGCTAGATATTGAACTTCAATCTTCTCAGTCCAGTAGCACAATATATTAATTTATTGTTAGATTAGAATTGCCATCGAAATCATTGGCCTTTCCAGAGAAATAAATCCAAATCCCCATCTCCATCAATGGCTTAGAAAAGCAATCTAGCTACTGCAGGACAACAAAACCCTTGGGGGATGTTTTGTTGTGCCAGGACAACCCACAGTTGAGCTCAGCTCAACGCTGATTGGCAAATTTTTTATATATTTTTTTATCAAGGGATGCCAAATGAAATGCTTGCTGGCATCAATCAATCAAATGCTACGGTGGCAACATGTCATACTAAACTCAGCAAAAAAAAAAACGTCCTCACAGAAAACTTAACGTGTAAATTTTTGTATGAACGTAACAAGGTTCAACAACTGAAACATTAACTGAACAGGTTCCACAGACATGTGACTAACATAAATTGAATAACACGGACATTCCTGTCTTGCAGGAAATCAAGCACAGAACGAGCAGTATGGCTGGTGGCATTGTCATGCTGGAGGGTCATGTCAGGATGAGCCTGCAGGAAGGGTACCACATGAGGGAGGAGGATGTCTTCCCTATAACACACAGCGTTGAGATTGCCTGCAATGAAAACGAACTCAGTCCGATGATGCTGTGACACACCGCCCCAGACCATGACAGACCCAACCACCTCCAAATCGATCCCGCTCCAGAGTACAGAGTACAGGGTACATTCCTTTGACCTCACCCGCCAATCCAACAGGTCCCAAACGTGCTCAATGGGATTGAGATCCGGGCTCTTCACTGGCCATGGCAGAACACTGACATTCCTGTCTTGCAGGAAATCAGGCACAGAATGAGCAGTATGGCTGGTGTCATTGTCATTCTGAAGAGTCATGACGGACCCTCCACCTCCAAATCAATCCCGGCCAGAGTACAGGCCTTCGTGTAACGCTCATTCCTTCAACGTTAAACGCGAATCCAACCATCACCCCTGGTGAGACAAAACCGCAACTCGTCAGTGAAGAGCACTTTTTGCCAGTCCTGTCTGGTCCAGCGACGGTGGGTTTGTGGCCATAGGCAACGTTGTTGCCGGTGATGTCTGGTGAGGACCTGCCTTACAACAGACCTACAAGCCCTCAATCCAGCCTCTCTCAGCCTATTGCGGACAGTCTGAGCACTGATGGAGGGATTGTGCGTTCATGGTGTAACTCGGGCAGTTGTTGTTGCCATCCTGTACCTGTCCCGCAGGTGTGATGTTCAGATGTACCGATCCTGTGCAGGTGTTGTTACACGTGGTCTGCCACTGTGAGGACGATCAGCTGTCCGTCCTGTCTCCCTGTAACGCTGTCTTAGGCATCTCACAGTACGGACATTGCAATTTATTGCCCTGGCCACATTTGCAGTCCTCATGCCTCCTTGCAGCATGCCTAAGGCACATTCACGCAGATGAGCAGGGACCCTGGGCATCTTTCTTTTGGTGTTTTATAGTAGTGTCAGTAGAAAGGCCTCTTTAGTGTCCTAAGTTTTCATAACTGTGACCTTAATTGCCTACCGTCTGTAAGCTGTTAGTGTCTTAACGACCGTTCCACAGGTGCATGTTCATTAATTGTTTATGGTTCATTGAACAAGCATGGGAAACAGTGTTTAAACCCTTTACAATAAAGATCTGTGAAGTTATTTGGATTTTTACGAATTATCTTTGAAAGACAGGGTTATGAAAAAGGGACGTTTCTTTTTTTGCTGAGTTTACATCTACTTTTTGGATAATGAACCATTTCCCCAACAATAACGCCACTGAGAGAGTGACCCTCTGGGTGCCAACAGCATAAATCACACCATATGGAGTGTCTACTGTAACGATTTGCGCTGATCCGGGAAGCAAGTTCAGGGAGTGAGTGTTTTAATAAATAAATGCAACTAAATACAAAACAAGAAACACAAACAACACACAGACATGACACTGGAACAGAAACAGCTACATTGAAGACTGGGGAAGAAACCAAAGGGAGTGACATATAAAGGGCAGGTAATCAAGGAGGTGATGGAGTCCAGGTGAGTGTCATTATCTGGTAACGCTGGTGCCAGGTGTGCGCCATAACGAGCAGCCTGGTGACCTAGAGGCCGGAGAGGGAGTGCACGTGACACCTACATTTATATTGCCATGTAGTGAAATATTTACACATTCTTTGTTTTCTCTACATGTTAAATTTCAGTTTCGAGTTTTAATGTCACAAGTACAGTGAAATGCCTTTCTTGCAAGCACTAAACCCAACAATGCAGTAATCAATGTCGATATAGTACTAAAAGAAACACAAGGTAGAATAAAAACACACAATAAATAAAAATAAGAAGAACAAGAGAAAGTATGAAGCTACATGCAAGGTCAGTTCCAATACTATCCGACCTCAGGAGAAAAGACCCAGATGCAGACAGTTTGAAGTAACAAAAGTTTATTACAAAAACAGGGGGCAGGCAAACGACAGGTCAAGGGCAGGCAGAGGTCAGTAATCCAGAGCAGTCTGTAAGGTACAGAACGGCAGGCAGGCTCAGGTTCAGGGTCAGGGCAGGCAGAATGGTCAAAACCTGCAAAACTAGAAAACAGAGACTAGAGAGAAAAAAGGAGTACAGGAAAAATTCTGGTAGGCTTGACAAGACAAGATGAACTGGCAACTAACAAACAGAGAACACAGGTATAAATACACAGGGATAATGGGGCAGATGGGCGACACCTGGAAGGGGGGTAGAGACAACACAAAGACAGGTGAAACAGATTAGGGTGTGACAAATACCATATTTACAATGTGCCGATATACTGGAGTGATAGAGGTAGATACAGTGCATTCGGAAAGTATTCAGACCTCTTGATTTTTAACACATTTTGTTTTGTTACAGCCTTATTCTAAAATTAATTAAATTGCTTTCATCCTCATAAATCTACACACAATACCCCATAATGACAAAGCAAAACCAGTAAAAAGTTTTTTGCAAATATATTAAAAATAAACTGAAATATCACATTTACATAAGTATTCAGACCCTTTACTCATTACTTTGTTGAAGCACCTTTGGCAGCGAAGTATTGAGTCTTCTTGGGTATGACAAGCTTGGCACACCTGTATTTGGGGAGTTTCTCCCATTCTTCTCTGCGGATCCTCTCAAGCTCTGTCAGGTTGGATGGGGACGGTCGCTGCACAGCTATTTTCAGGTCTCTCCAGAGATGTTAGATTGGGTTCAAGTCCGGGCTTTGACTGGGCCACTCAAGACATTCAGAAACCTGTCCCGAAGCCTCTCATGCGTTGTCTTGGCTGTGTGCTTGGGTTGTTGGAAGATGGACATAGGGTGTCTGGGATGATGGATTTCATGTGTACCATAACCAGCCTTACAGTTTGGAGTTCAAACCTGGTCACATCCTTCTGTAAGCACTGTTGGACACTGTCTTTTGATACAACGTGTCAGAGTATGGATAGTTTAGAAAGGGCCAGCACATAAAACCGTGTGAGTAGTATCATAAAAAGCTATGTTTATACTTGGCAGGAGAAGGGAGTATTAATAGATTCCTCAGACTGGTGCTTAAACCATAATAGCTTTTTTCAATCTCCATTATTTTGTATTATTTCTCTCTCAACAGTATAGCCCTCAGAATTAACAGTGTAATTGTGTGAACACAAGAAAGAGAAGAGCACGACCATGTCATGCTCAATATGGTATGTCAGTTGTCAACCACTACAACAGCAACCCATTGGGCAGCGCATCTTAATTGTGTGAAATATGACAAAATCCCATGTCTTAAATACCAGTTGCTGACTAACGTTGTGTGATACTGCAGCTGTGGTAGAAAAAGTACCCAATTGTCATAATTGAGTAAAAGTATAGATACCTTAATAGAGAATTACTCAAGTAAACGTGAGTCACCCAGTAAAATACTACTTGAGCAAAAGTCTAAAAGTATTTTGTTTTAAATATACTTAAGTATCAAAAGTAAATGTTATTGTTCAAATATACTTAAGTATCAAAAGTAAAAGTAAAAGTATAAGTCATTTAAAATTCCTTATATTAAGCAAAGCAGACTGCATCATTTTCTTATTAAATGTTTTTACTGCTAGCCAGGGACACACCTATTCGTACTGTAGATGCATTTGTGTTTGGTGAGTCCGCCAGACCATAGGCAATAGGGATAACCACGTGTTCTCTTGATAAGTACGTGAATTTCACAATTTTCCTGTCCTGCTAAATATTCAAAATGTAACGAGTACTTTGGGTTGACAGGGAAAATCTATGGAGTAAAAAGTACAATATTTTTTTTAGGAATGTAGCGAAGGAGAAGTAAAAGTAGTCAAAAATATGAATAGTCAAGTAAAGTACAGATACAGTACCCAAAAAAATGACTTAAGTAGTACTTTAAAGTATTTTTACTTAATATTAAGTACTCTGCACCACTGCATTGCAGTATATATTAGCAATGCTTAGTTATATGGCAATAAGTTCAGAAAAACTGTCTATTCAAACGGAGTGGTACTGTGGTCACGATCAGTCTGAAAAGAACAGGACTTCTAGATCAACAGGCGCCTTTCCACATGAACAAAATACTACAGTTTACTATAATATACTACAGTACTTACTATTGTCATGACGTTGGCCTGTTGGTGAGGTTTATGACCCCATAAATACCCCCCTTTTTCTCTCTCTCTAGAGTTGACTCTTCAATTCCCTTTGTTAACATAGAGAGTATGGTAACATCAAAAGGGTGGGGAAAGGAACCATATTTCGGTAATCCAACCAGCTGAAAATATGCGTTGGTACTTAACTTCTTAGGGAGCGGCAGGTGAGGTGACGGTTTTGGAGAGTCTGGCGTGCCCAAAGCAAAATGCCTGCCACTCAGGCTCAGAAAATAGGATATGCACATAATTAGTACTATTGGATAGGAAACACTCTGAAGTTTCTAAAAGTGTTAACATAATGTCTGTGAGTATAACAGAACTCATTTAGCAGGCAAAACCAGAGAAAAAAACAATTGGAAATCAGTTTCTAGTGACCTTTGGCTCTGTTAGACACATTCCCTATTGAATCCATTTGTTACCAGGACTGAGACTCCAGTACCTATGGCTTCCACTAGATGTCAGCAGTCTATATACAGACTCAGAGAGATTGGAGTAAACACAACGAATAGGTACAGGAAATGGCATGGGGACCTGAAATGTCAACAAGTTTTCTCGGGCGCGCCCCACTTTCTTTTACTTATATAAGGTATAGGTGACCATCCGAGTGAAATATTATCGCTAATATTCATAAAAGGATAGCTAAGGATGCATTTTAACTGGTATTTGATTTGTTTAGGAAAAGTTTGCGGTGGGTGTAGCTGGTGCGGGATGGAACGACAAGGCCCTGATCGACCACTATCGCTGCAGTTTGCGAGAGGACGTCCGTCAGGAGTTGGCCTGCAGGGACACCACCATCACCTTCGACCAGTTGGTGGACCTGTCCATTCGGTTGGATAATCTGCTGGCTACCCATGGACGTTCAGAAGGGTGTCTGTCTGTTCCATCCCCCCAGCACCACCGCTCCGATGCCCATGGAGCTGGGAGGTGCTGCGCTCAGGGAGACCGGAGGAGGTTCCGGTTGGTGCACCATCTGTGGCCACAGAGGTCAAACTGCCGGTCGGTGCCGGGTTGGTTCCTCTGGGAGTCGAGGCAGCAGGCAGGGCACTCTCGCGTCACCCCAGGTGAGGGATCCCCATTGTTCCAGTGGATATGCCCTTCCCTGTTCACGCCCTAGATAGTCGACCATTGGGGTCAGGGTTGATTAGGGAGGCCACCGCTCCTCTGGGCATGGTGACGCAGGGGGGATCACACAGAGAGAATCAGTCTCTTTCTCATTGACTCTCCTGCGTTTCCCGTGATGATAGGCCTACCCTGGTTAGCTTGTCACGACCCCACTGTTTCCTGGCAATGGAGGGCTCTCACGGGGTGGTGTCGGGAGTGCTCGGGGTGGTGTTTAGGGGTTTCCGTTGGTGCTACTACGGTGGTAAGTCCAGACCAGGTCTCCACCGTGCGCATTCCCCCCGAATATGCCGATTTGGCTCTTGCCTTCTCCAAAAAGAAGGCGACTCAATTACCACCCCATCGACGGGGGGATTGTACGGTAAATCTCCTGGTAGACGCCACACTTCCTAGGAGTCACGTGTATCCCCTGTCGCAGGCGGAGACGGAGGCTATGGAAACATATGTCACCGAAACCCTGCTTCAGGGGTACATTCGGCCCTCCACTTCACCCACCTCCCCAATTTTGTTTTGTGAAGAAGGAGGGAGATCTGCGCCCGTGTATTGACTATCGAGGCCTAAACCAGATCACTGTGAGGTACAGTTACTCGCTACCTCTCATCGCCACAGCGATTGAGTCAATGCACAGGCGCGCTTCTTCGCGAAATTAGATCTCAGGAGCGCTTACAACCAGGTGCGTATCCAGGAGGGAGACGAGTGGAAGACGGCGTTCAGGACTACCTCAGGGCATTATGAGTCATGCCGTACAGGTTGATGAATGCTCCATCAGTCTTCCAAGCCTTTGTAGACAAGATTTTCAGGGACCTGCACGGGCAGGGTGTGGTGGTGTATATTGATGACATTCTGATATACTCCGCTACACGCGCCGAGCATGTGCCCCTGGTTCGCAGGGTGCTTGGTCGACTGTTGGAGCATGACCTGTACGTCAAGGCTGATAAATGCCTGTTCTTTCAACAGTCCGTCTCCTTCCTAGGGTACCGCATTTCCACCTCAGGGGTGGAGATGGAAAGTGACCGCATTTCAGCTGTGCGTAACTGGCCAACCCTCACCACGGTAAAGGAGGTGCAGCGGTTTCTAGGGTTTACCAATTACTACCGGAGGTTTATCCGGGGTTTTGGTCAGGTAGCGGCTCCCATTACCTCACTGCTGAAGGGGGGACCGCTACGTTTGCAGTGGTTGGCTGAGGCGGACAGGGCTTTTGGTCACCTGAGGGCTCTGTTTACCTCGGCACCCGTGCTGGCCCATCCGGATCGTTTTGGCGTTCATAGTGGAGGTGGACGCATCCGAGGCTGGGATAGGAGCCGTGCTCTCTCAGCGCTCGGGTACGCCACCGAAGCTCTGCCCCTGTGCCTTCTTCTCGAGGAAGCTCAGCCCAGCGGAGCGAAACTATGACATAGGGGACCGAGAGCTGTTGGCTGTCGTCAAGGCTCTGAAGGCGTGGAGACATTGGCTTGAGGGGGCTAAACACCCTTTTCTCATCTGGACTGACCACCGCAATCTGGAGTACATACGGGCAGCGAGGAGACTGAACCCTCGCCAGGCAAGGTGGGCCATGTTTTTCACAGACCAGGTTCCCAGAACGTGAAGGCAGACGCACTGTTCTGGCTGTATGACACAGAGGAGCGGCCCATGGATCCCACCCCCCATACTCCCGGCCTCCTGCCTGGTGGCACCGGTAGTGTGGGAGCTGGACGCGGACATTGAGCAGGCGCTACGTGCAGAGCCCACTCCCCTCCAGTGTCCAGCTGGGCGTCTGTATTCCGTCTGCTGTCCGTGACCGGCTGATCTATTGGGCCCACACGTCACCCTCCTCTGGTCATCCAGGCATCGGTCGGACGGTGCGCTGTCTGAGTGGGAAGTACTGGTGGCCCACTTTGGCTAAGGACGTGAAGGTTTATGTCTCCTCCTGCTTGGTGTGCGCCCAGTGTAAGGCTCCTAGGCACCTGCCCAGAGGTAAGCTACACCCCTTACCCATTCCACAACGGCCTTGGTCGCTCCTGTTGGTGGACTTCCTTACCGATCTTCCTCCCTCACAGGGTAACACCACAATCCTGGTCGTTGTGGACCGTTTTTTTTCTAAGTCCTGCTGTCTCCTCCCTCTGCCCGGTCTACCTACTGCGGAGGCAGTCTGTAGGGCCGCACACGTCTTCTGGCACTACAGGGTGCCTGAGGATATAGTGTCTGATCCGGGTCCCCAGTTCACTTCGAGGGTCTGGAGGGCGCTCATGGAACGTCTGGGGGTCTCTATCAGCCTTACTTCGGGTTTTTACACAGAGAGTAATGGGCAGGTGGAGAGAGTGAACCAGGATGTGGGTAGGTTTCTTATTTCCAGGACCGGCCGGGGTAGTGGGCGGCGTTCGTGCCCTGGGCAGAGATGGCCCAGAACTCGCTCCGCCACTCCTCCACTAACTTCTCTCCCTTCCAGTGCGTACTGGGGTACCAGCCGGTTATAGCGCCTTGGCATCAGAGTCAGATCGAGGCTCCTGCAGTGGACAACTGGTTCAGGCACGCGGAGGAGACATGGGACACTGCTCATGTTCACCTTCAGTGGGCCATGCTGCGCCAGAAAGCCAGCGCAGACCATCACCGCAGTGAGGCCCGGGGGACCGGGTCTGGCTCTCGTCCCGAAACCTGCCCCTCCACCTGCCCTGCCGGAAGCTGGGGCCGCGGTTTGTGGGGCCATTTAACTTGTTAGGGAGTGGCAGCTGAGGGGTCGGTTTTGGAGAGCCTGGCGTGCCCAAAGTATAATGCCTCCCATTCAGGCCCAGAAGATAGGATATGCACATATTTAGTACCATTGGATAGGAAACACTCAGAATTTTCCAAAAGTGTTAACCATTTGTCTGTGAGTGAAACAGAACGCATATGGCAGGCGAAACCCCGAGGAATTTCTGTCCTGGAAAAAGTGGTTTTGACAGAGTGCCTCATTGGGAACCCCTCCCTGAGTGATGACCATATAAGGGCATATGAATGCAGTACCCATCGCTTCCTTTAGATGTCAACAGTCTCGAGACAGTGTAAAATTTCATTTTGGATGAATTAGACCAGAGAATAAGAGCAAACCAGGAAGTGACCTTTTTATGTCAACAGTACCCAGTGCGCGTTCCCGACAAAGCGCGCAGTGTCTTTTTTACCGTCTTTATCGATCAGTTTATATTCCGGTTGATTTATAATAGTAAATATACGTAAAAGTGTTCCTAAGGATACATTTAAAACTATGTTTGATCGTTCTTGGACAAGTTTATAGGTATAAGATGAACGAGTTCTCGTCACGTTTCAATGGACTAGTGGAGGCTGTCGTTTCTGATTATAACGCGCGAACCATCCTGAAATGAAACTAGTATACTTTTTTACTTATCATTTCCTTTAGCCAATTTTGGTCTTTAATTCTGTCTTTTCAGTTGGAATAAATTGAAATTGCAACCAATTTCTATGGCTTGTTTTAAAAATAGCGATATTTGGAGATGATTACATTTTCAAATAACTGAATGAAGGGGAAACGGCCATTCTTGAACATGGGGTGTTCCATTTTTAGTAATCTGCTACAGCAGCCTTTCTTTAAGTATGGGTCGCAACCCAAAGTGGTGTTAATGGTGGGTCGCAACGTGTCAGAGTACATTTATAATTATTTCATTAATTACTGCCATGGATTTTGGCCAAGTGCAACTGCACTCTATGTCCAGGGCTCTCTCTGCTTTGCAGCGATGTCTCTACTTGGCAGCTGCGCGAGTGGGTGGAAGATGCCCGTGTGCTTCAAGGTTTACCAGATATTTTTTTGGCAGTTTTCTTGAAGATCCCTACGCGGCCCACACGCTGCAGTGCTGTTGTTCAGCAGCAGATGATACACTGTCAGCCACTGGCTTGTCATTCCCATTCATCATCACTCACCGCTGTCATAGAATGGACTCAAGCTAGCCACAAATTCTGAAAAACACGAGTTAAATTGTCATGAAACGCAAATACAGCGATGAGTTTCTGTCCCTTGGTTTAATACAAACTTTGAGAAATAACAAGGAGCGCCCAAAATGTGTTTTGTGCAGGGAAGTGCTTAGTAATGAGTCTTTCAAAACAAACAAATTAAAATGACAGGTCCTGACCAAACATTCACAGCATGACGGTAAACCCAGGGAGTTCTTTCAGAACAGGGCTTAAATGCTTCATAAACCGTGCTTTGACAGTGGAAAGTAAGTCAGCTATCATTGTTGTCATTTTACTGTTGTCATACTGTAAGCAGAAAAAAAGGGAATACCATCTCTCATAGTAGTCGATGTGAGTTTCTCTTTCAAACAATCCCCTTGTACACAGCTAATAGGTAGCTAGCTAACGTTAGCCAAAGCAAGCTATCTAGATACTGATACCAAAGCAAGCTATCTAGATAGTGCAACCCTAAGTAACAATACAGATGAAGATGAAAAAAAAAAAGTTGCTGTTAAAATACAAGCAATAATTTTTATTCTGAACTGGAATACACTGATAGACGCAAGATGCTTTTTGAGGCTGAGAAACTGACTGAGAAAGCAGTAGATGTTCTGATCCAGTTTGGCACCACATACCTGTACGAGTCAGGGTTCTCAACTGTCAAAAACTGAGCCCAGAATAGACTTGCTTGTTGAAAACGTCAACCAGTCACACACCTATCATTAGGACTGTGTGTGTGTTTTCTGGTCTACATTTGTGTGATGTGATCAATCAGTTTATTCCAGTTCAGGATAAAAATGATTTATTGTATTTTAACAGCAACAGTTCCAACCTCGACACATATGTAAGAGTGTTTAGGGATCCAATCCCGTGAGCGGGATCGTTTTCGGAGCAAACAAAGCGCGCCAAATTCAAAATAAAAATTCATTAATTTAACATTCATGGAAATACAAGTGTTGCATACGGTTGCAAAGATTAGAGTCTTGTTAATATCACAGCGCTGTCAGATTTCAAAAAAGGCTTTACGGCGAAAGCACAACATTTGATTGTTTGAGGATAGCACCTCTCATATTTTATGAATTAGCATAAATCCATAACCAGCGCGGGTCACACAAAACACATATAAGAGCTAAAGTAAATCGCTTACCTTTTGATGATCTTCTGCTGTGGGCAATCCGAAGTGTCCAAGCAAGACAATTCATGTCTCTTTTGTTAGAAAAAGTCATTGTTTATATCCATAAATCTCAGTTTGGTTGGCGCGTAATGTTCAGACAATCCACCAAGCATTCACTGTCTACTCACCCGTTGTACAGTGAAGAGAAAGCGTTGAAATTATACCTATCAACTTTGCCCAAACAAATCAAACATAATTTATAATGTATCCTTTTATCTATATTAGTTATTATATTTCACACGGATAGTGTCCTAAACTATATAAAAGGAAAATAAAGAGGAACGCGCGCTCACGGTCTTGCGCAACGAAATTATATTGACTTCCTGGGTCCTCTTACAAATTCTTCTTCTATAAGGCTCTGTTCCAAGATAAACGCATGAAACACTGTCTAAAGACTGTTGACATCTAGTGGATGCCATAGGTACTGCCGGACAGAAGTTCCTCGGGTTTCCGCCTGCTATATCAGTTCTGTTATACTCACAGACATTATTCTAACAGTTTTAGAAACCTCAGAGTGTTTCCTATCCAATAGTACTAATTACGTGCATATCCTAGTTTCTGGGCCTGAGTGGCAGGCATTTTACTTTGGGCACGTCAGACAGGCGAAAATTCTGATAATGGGACCCTAGCCTTAACAAGTTAATGGGGAAAAATAAACATGAATAGCTATTTACAGTGGTGGATTTAGGTATAGGATTTAGGTATTCGCCCAGGGAGCCATAGAAGCTAGAACCGCCACTGTCTATTTATGTGGGTATTTAATTTATTAGTTATTTGTCTACGTTGCATTTGTTAATGGGCTTAAGGGCAATGAAATGTACCGATATGTATAGTTGCATGTTTTTGTAAGCCTGGGTCCCAGGAAAACAGAGAATTTCTAATTTAGGTCCCAGGCTGAACAAGTTTAAGAACCCCTGTGCTAGAGAACTCTTTCGGATTTAAGTATAACTTTAAGTATAACATAGTGAACTGTTAACAATATATTCATAACAGCAGAGTAGTCAGAACACAATGGCAACCCATTTCCCTATGTAGCCCGCTGGGCCCTGGTCTAAAGTAGTGCACTAAATAGGGAATAGGGTACAATTTGGGACACAGAGCCACAGCAACACAGAGGTCTGTAACACTGGCCTCTGAGCTCTTCTCTGTTCTCAGGACATTAGCTTCAAAAGTGAAAAAGTTTTCATGGCAAAATGAGCAGAATTGCATGAAAAAAAGTATCCGCTCCATGCCAAAATGTGTCACGCCTACTCTTGCTCCCCCTCTCCAGCGCTCGACATCGCCCCGGTCTACTAACCACCGGTCCTGACAACCATCATTACGTACATCTTCTCCCCATCATTACGCACTCCTGCTCCCCATCATTACGCACACCTGATTCCCATCATTACGCACTCCTGCTCCCCATCATTACGCACACCTTCTCCCCATCATTACGCACACCTACTCCCCATCATTACGCACACCTTCTCACCATCATTACGCACACCTTCTCCCCAACATTACGCACACCTTCTCCCCAACATTACGCACACCTTCTCCCCATCATTATGCACACCTTCTCCCCATCATTACCGCATCACCTTGATTGCCTTCCCTTTATTTAGCCCTCAGCAGCCTCAGTCATCAGACAGTATTGGTTTGTTTTCACATTCAGTACGCTACACCTGTTTTGTTCATCTGTCTTGTCTTATTATTAAGCTATCTTTCTGCACCTGCTTCTTGACTTACTGTGTATACATCACAAAATGTGAGGAATTTCAAGAAATTAACTTTAACACTGCAAAATTATCCACTGCCTAAAGGGGGGGGGTGGCACTATAATGTTATGCCCACGAGGTGAGGGGACTTAGGAGCCCCAAAAGGCTAGAGGTGGCACTTGCTACATGCTTCATCCTGCAGAATCGAGCCTTGGCTAGGCTGATATCCCAACAGTATATAAAACATCCATGGCCAGGGCTTGAGCTTCAGTCAAGAACTCCAGTTCAGGTCTGTTGTCCTTTTTAGAAAATTGGGACATTGGTGTCCTGAATTTGGTATTCCGTACCACACTCAGCTGTTAGCATTCATCTCCTTGGCAGAGACGTTGTCTCACTGCTGATGCTCTGCACTAAAGCCATAATGTCACTGGTGAATTGGGAAGACAGAAGGCCAGCACTGCTTCACTATCACAATATAGTGTTGTAGCTACTGCAAAGATATGGTTTGTCCTCATTGACTCCGTCACAGTCACAGACTTGCTCTATCACTATCTAAATAGATTCCACATCTCTGATAGCAGCTTCTGCCTCACAGAGCATGAGGCACTAGGCCATATCTGAAGATAACCATCAGAGCATGGCTAGCGACTCACTGCTTCACACTGGGATGCACACACAGACACTTAGATAACATATAGACACATAAGAAGCACACTACGATAGAGGGCACACACACACACAGAGAAACATATTACGAGGAATCAGCAGCATTCTGTCTGTGACTGATTCAGTGTGTGAGATCTGTATTGTCCAATGAATAGCCTATC
This sequence comes from Brachymystax lenok tsinlingensis, assembly GCA_030435695.1. Classification (NCBI taxonomy): domain Eukaryota; kingdom Metazoa; phylum Chordata; class Actinopteri; order Salmoniformes; family Salmonidae; genus Brachymystax; species Brachymystax lenok. Next base: position 22,756,679 of record CM059818.1, on the reverse strand, counting down.
TGGCGTGGGAGTCAGTTCTGGATGTTTATATATGGAGTAAATCTCCTCAGCACAGCACCCCCTTTCACCTCTACAGCCCGCTGCTGGTCTTTTCATTTAAAGGTAAGTCAAAATAAAATAAAAGAGGGATTGAGCCACTCTGTCTCTGACACGCAGCACAGGGCTATCCAAACAGAGCAAATCAACTCTACAGCCACAGCTAAAACACCTGACGCCAGCAGCACTGCTGTCTTAAACCTTAACTGAGTGATGGTATCACCGCTAACCCCGGAGTCTGTTTTTCCTTCACACCTTTTTTCAGAGCCAATCGGAAAGCCATCTCCAAGGCAGAGCGCAAACACACACACACATCTAACAAAGTTTCCTACGACCTTAGATGTCATTCACAGATCTGTGTATAGAGCTGTCTGGCTGATATTCTCACCTAAATAATGCAGAAGGACTCCGCTGAGGAAAAAAATCTAATTTATTGGGTGAATTGCCATTCGGCCGAGAGTATCAGATCAATGGTTTTAATCACTGATTTAATAAGACCATCTATTTCACTCTGCTTATCAGAAGCATCATTGTCAGAAAAAGGAGCGGAGTGCAGCTTGCACACACACATACAAATGTGTGCACCCTCAGATAGAAGAAACATACACGCTCACACACAGAAAAGCATCACACTGCACACCCATATAGCACAGAGTGAATTTCTATTACTACATCTTGGCATAGAATAAAGGAGCAACATTGACCCTACTAGATACAGGGCCATTCCCTGTAGACGGAGGTATGATCCTCTGACCCTTCCACCACCCTCAGGTGGGTGGATCTGTCAGCCATGTGGTAAAGGGTAAAAGATAGGCACAGGAAGGGAAGGAAAGCATCAGAGAAGATAAAACCCATTGAGTTGTGCTCTGCTTCTTCACTCTATATACCTTTCTCTCTCTCTCTCTCTCTCTCTCTCTCTCTCTCTCTCTCTCTCTCTCTCTCTCTCTCTCTGCCACGCCCCCTCAACCACCCACAGCCCAAGTAGATGCCTATCACCCCACATCAGACACACCACACATTAAAACATCCCAGCAATTCATTTCATTTTATATTACTGGTCCAAACCTGCCACGGCTGCCTGAATTTATGGTGTTTATTCAAATCTTCAAACATGTCCCTGAATTATGGCTGCCCATAAAAATATAATTTACTGCTAATCTTTTGCTCCCTCATGTCATATCGAAGATACTTTGATGTACTGTATGTATCTTTTTATCTCTGCTTCAGGTGTGATATACTGCGCTATAGGAATTTACCCATCACTGGAGAAAACAACTGTCACATACTTCTAAACATGCATGTTCACACCCAGCAAACAGTGGAGGTCCTGAGGACATTCAGTGATGTTCCCTTTAGGTCCCTTAATGGTTTCGGCGTGACATTATCCCATTGACGTTCTGAGAATGCTCTAAGAACATTGCATGATTGTCCCAAGGGAACGTTCTCTGGGGGATCTTTGTGTAGTTGTGTAGTTCCCAATATGTCACTGAGGACCATGTCAGGAGCATTTTAGGATGTTCTCAGGCCTTTCATTTTACTAGTCCTTAGGATGTCGTATGATGGTCCTAAAGGAACGTTCTCTGGGGGACCTTTTTTATAGTTCCTGGTTTGCCTGGACATGTTTTTAGGATGTTCTTTAGATGTTGTGTCATGCTCAGCTGGAGGTTTTGTCTAGTTCCCGGGTGGTCCCGGGGACGTCCCCAAGAATGTTTAAAAGGACATTCGTGGTACGTTGTGTCTTGGTCCCATGGTGGTTTTGTCTAGTTCTCAGTTTGTTTTTAGGACGTTCTTGGGATGTTGTGTCATGGTCCCCTGAAGGTCCCCTGAACTCCATTATAAATAAAGTAATGAAATGGTATGGGGGTTTTAAGGTAAGTGGTATGCTGTTCAGTTAAAATAGTGTGCAAATTGTTAATCAATATGATTACATTTGATATACGATCACTTAGTACTGACTTTTCAGTATGACCTCACCTGGGATTTGAAAACACAACCTCTGGATTTGGGGTAGGCTGATCTATCTGCTGCGCCACAAAGTCTGTAGAATTTTACAAGTCCCTTACACATTCATTACCTATGCACTTAGCAAAAGAGTGCCATCTGCACTGCTATTTTAGTTATTAGTTAATCGGCCTATTCTCTCATTGATTTCATTCATTTATTTCAGAAATTTGAGTTTTCCTAGTATTGCCAAAAGACAAAGAGCTGTGACTGGATCAGTGGTTCACCAATCAGGGCCTTGATGTGTAATGAAACTATGGTGCGTGTGCCCTCAGGTGACGTCCCCGGGACAAATCGTGAACTAGACAAATCAAATTTTATTGGTCACATACACATCATTAGTAGATGTTAATGCAAGTGTAGCGAAATGCTTGTGCTTCTAGTTCCAACCGTGCAGTAATATCTAACAAGTAATCTAACAATTTCACAACAACTACCTTATACACACAAGTGTAAAGGAATTAATAAGAATATGTACAAATAAATATATTGTCACGCCCTGGCCATAGAGAGCCCTCTGGGTTTCTCTATGGTGTGTTAGGTCAGGGCGTGACTAGGGGTTTCTAGCGTTGTCTATGTTGGTTTATGGTTCCCAATTAGAGGCAGCTGATAGTCATTGCCTCTAATTGGGAATCCTATTTAGTTTGTTCATTCCCCCACCTGTGTTGTGGGATATTGTATTGTTTTTGTATGTGCGCTACAGTTTGAGTGGTTGTTTGTGCGTTGCTATCTTTGGAAGTGTCACCATTGCGTTAAAATGTGGAACGCCACTCTCGCTGTGTCTTGGTCCTCTCCTTCAAACGATCGTCACATATGAACGAGCGATGGCCTCAAGATGCAGTAGATTGTACAGAGCACAGCATATACACATGAGAGGAGCAATGTAGGGTATGCAAACATTATATAAAGTGGCATTGTTTAAAGTGACGAGTGATACATTTGTTACATCAAATTCTTTTATTATTAAAGTGGCTAGAGATTTGCGTCAGTATGTTGGCAGCAGCCACTCAATGTCAGTGATTGCTGTTTAACAGTCTGATGGCCTTGAGATAGATGTTTTTCAGTCTCTCATTCCCAGCTTTGATGCACCTGTACTGACCTCATCTTCTGGATGATAGCGGGGTGAACAGGCAGTGGCTCGGGTGGTTGTTGTCCTTGATGATCTTTTTGGCCTTCCTTTGACATCGGGTGGTGTAGGTGTCCTAGAGGGCGTGTAGTTTACCCCCGGTGATGCGCTGTGCAGACCTCACTACCCTCTGGAGAGCCTTACGGTTGTGGGCGGAGCAGTTGCCGTACCAGGTGGTGATACAGTCCGACAGGATGCTCTCAATTGTACATCTGTAAAAGTTTGAGTGTTTTTGGTGACAAGCTGAATTTCTTCATCCTCCTGAGGTTGAAGAGGCGCTGTCTGTGTGGGTGGACCATTTCAGTTTGTCCGTGATGTGTACGCTGAGGAACTTAAAACTTTCCACCTTCTCCACTACTGTCCCGTCGATGTGGATAGGGGGGTCCTCCCTCTGCTGTTTCCTGAAGTCCACCATCATCTCCTTTGCTTTGTTGACGTTGAGTGAGAGGTTATTTTCCTGACAACACACTCCGAGGGCCCTTACCTCCTCCCTGTAAGCCGTCTCGTCATTGTTGGTAATCAAGCCTACCACTGTAGTGTCGTCTGCAAACTTGTTGATTTGAGTTGGAGGCGTGCATGGCCACGCAGTCATGGGTGAACAGGGAGTACAGGAGAGGGCTGAGAACGCACCCTTGTGGGGCCCCAGTGTTGAGGGTCAGCGGGCTGGAGATGTTTCCTACCCTCACCACCTGGTGCCGGCCCGTCAGAAAGTCCAGGACCCAGTTGCACAGGGTGGGGTCGAGACCCAGGGTCTCGAGCTTAACCTCTCAGGGATTGCTGGGGCGCTAGCGCCCCAATCCCGACACTACAAGGTGAAATGCAAGGCGCCAAATTCAAAATCCAAAAGTTGAATTATTAAACATCCACCAATATACAAGTGTTCCATACTCATCAAAAGCTCTGTTTCTTGGCAATATCACAGCGTTGTCAGATTTCAAAAAGGCTTTACGGCGAAAGCAGCACATTTCATTGTTTGAGGGTAGCACCTCACATATTTTTCCCATAGCCATGAATCCATTAGCCATCATGGCACACACATAACACATTTCACAGCGAAAACAAATCAATTACCTGTTGAAGAACTTCTGCTGAGGTCATCCTAAGTGTCCAACAAAGACAATCCATGGTTCTTTTGTTAGAAAAAGTAATGTATTTTATCCATAAATCTCCATTTGGTTCGCGCGTTATAATCAGAAACGACATCCTCCACTCCTCCATTGAAACATGACGAGAACTCGTTCATCTTATACCTATAAACTTGTCCAAGAACAATCAAACATAGTTTTAAATGTATCCTTAGGAACACTTTTACGTATATTTACTATTATAAATCAACCGGAATATAAACTGATCGATAAAGACGGTAAAAAAGACACATCGCGCCTTGTCGGGAGCGCGCACTGGGTTTTGTTGACATAAAAAGTACACTTCCTGGTTTGCTCTTCTTCTCTGGTCTAATTCATCCAAATTGAAAATGTACACTGTCTCGAGACTGTTGACATCCAGAGGAAGCGATGGGTACTGCATTCATATGCCCTTATATGGTCATTTTCATGAGGAAGGGGTTCCAAATAAGCAATGTGTCAAAATCACTTTTTCCAGGACAGAAATTCCTCGGGGTTTCACCTGCCATATGCGTTCTGTTTTACTCACAGACAAATGGTTAACACTTTTGGAAAATTCAGAGTGTTTCCTATCCAATGGTACTAAATATGTGCATATCCTATCTTCTGGGCCTGAATGGGAGGCATTTTACTTTGGGCACGCCAGGCTCTCCAAAACGGTCACCTCATTAGCCGATCCCTAACAAGTTAATGACTGGTTTGGAGGGTACTATGGTCTAAAACGCTGAGCTGTAGTCGATGAACAGCATTCTTACATAGGTATTCCTCTTGTCCAGATGGGTTAGGGCAGTGAGCAGTGTGATTGCGATTGCGTTGTCTGTGGACCTGTTGGTGCGGTAAGCAAATCGGAGTGGGTCTAGGGTGTCAGGTAGGGTTGCGGTGATATGATCCTTGACTAGTCTCTCAAAGCACTTCATGATGACGGAAGTGAGTGCTACAGGGCGATAGTCGTTTAGCTCAGTTACCTTAGCTTTCTTGGAAACAGGAACAATGGTGGCCCTCTTGAAGAATGTGGGAACAGCAGAATGGGATAGGGATTGATTGAATATGTCCGTAAACACACCAGCCAGCTGGTCTGCGCATGCTCTGAGGACACGGCTAGGGATGCCATCTGGCCGGCAGCCTTGCGAGGGTTAACATGTTTAAATGTTTACTCACGTTGGCTGCGGTGAAGGAGAGCCTGCATGTTTTGGTAGCAGGCCGTGGCACTGTATTGTCCTCAAAGCGAGGAAAGAAGTTGTTTAGTTTGTCTGGGAGCAAAACATCGGTGTTTGCGACGGGGCTGGTTTTCTTTTTGTGATTGACTGTAGAACCTGCCACATAAGTCTTGTGTCTGAGCCATTTAATTGCAACTCTACTTTGTCTCTATACTGACGCTTAGCTTGTTTGATTGCCTTGTGGAGGGAATAGCTACACTGTTTGTATTCGGTCATGTTTCCGGTCGCCTTACCCTGATTAAAAGCAGTGGTTCGCGCTTTCAGTTTTGTGAGAATGCTGCCATCAATCCACAGTTTCTGGTTGGGATAGGTTTTAACAGTCACCGTGGGTACAACATCCTCCAGGGGACCATGACACAATGTCCAGCTGACAACTTTAGGCAACTATTTCATGACGTACTAGGGACGTCCTAACGACCCATTATTATTTGAGGGGCATACACATCTATTTCCATAATATCTGATGTACTCATAAGCAAACATGCAGGCATCAACATACATATCCACATTTATCTGCACAACACTCATTCACACATAAATGTACAGCTTTAGTGCTCTGGTGACATCCACACGTTTGCATGAGGTGGCCATTTGATCATATCCCTCTGCGTGCATAGATTGAATTTGCAGACAGCTTAAATTGCTCGTGCTGCTTGATTGCCCAAATCCATTTGGTGCGTCAAAAAAGGAAACATTTCAGCAATTAAACATTTAAATCAGGTCGGTATTCTGGAGCAGTGGCTGTGTGTGAGTTACATCTGTTTAGCTGCGCCTCTGTGTGTATTTTTGTATGCTTGTCTTTCAAATTAAACTCCACATCATTTCAAGTGTGATCTGTAATTAAAATGAATGATATAAATTCATTTTCAGCAACTGTGTGGTTAAGGCGGGTGGGGGTAGGGAGAAGCTGAAGATAGTTAGAGGACAGAATACACATGTGGAGAGAGGAACACTGAAGCTTGGCCTGACTGGGACTGGGGCATATACTGTTATACTGTTAATATACTATAGTATCAATGCAATCTTATTGAGAGTATCATCCTGAATATGATCACTTTTCCATTCTGCAGTCAGATAAACATGTTTCTAAGAATTTTTGAAAAAGCTGCATTCTGGTTGTCTTACCTGGCTGGGACTGATATTACCACATAAACATCATTGTAGACAGTAAGGTATCGGTCTTGCAGCCGCATCCTAACCACCATTCATTATAACAGTATAGAGCAGGCAGCAAAATGTGGGCCAAGTTTTTGATTTTTTTTTACCAAATCCCTGATGAATTACCTGTCATGAGTGGTAATTGAATTATACTGAACAACAACATAAATGCAACATGCAACAGTTTCAACAATTTTACTGAGTTACAGTTCATATAAGGAAATAAGGAAATTTAAAAAAAATCATTAGGCCCTAATCTATGGATTTCACATGACTGGGCAGGAATGCAGCCATGGGTGGGCCGGGGAGGGCATAGGGCACACCCACTTGGCATCCAGGCCCACCCACTGGGGAGCCAGGCCGCGCAAATCAGAAATGAGTCCCCAACCCCCCATGTGGTTACACATGGTCTGCAGTTGTGAGGCCGGTTGGACGGACTACCAAATTCTCTAAAAAGATGTTGGAGGCAGATTATGGTAGAGAAATTAACATTCAATTCTCTGGCAGCAGCTCTGGTGGACATTCCTGCAGACAGCATGCCAATTGCACGCTCCCTAAAAACTTGACATATCTGTGGCATTGTGTTGTGTGACAAAACTACACATTTTAAAGTGGTCTTTTATTGTCCCCAGCACAAGGTGCACCTGTGCAATGATCATGCTGTTTAATCAGCTTTTTGATATGCCAATCCTGTCAGGTGGATGGATTATATGGGCAAAGGAGAAATGCTCACTAACAGGGATGTAAAGAAATGTGAGCACAACATTTGAGAGAAATAAGATTTTTGTGCATTTGGAACATTTATAGAATGTTTTATTTCAGATCATTCAACATAGAACCAACACTTTACATGTTGCCTTTATATTTTTGTTCGGTGTATTTACCAGACAATGCGTCGGCATTAGCAATTATAGAATAACAGACAGGGTTACAATATGGTTACCACTCATCATTCATTGTGTGTGCAGTCTTATGTTAAAATATTTAGGTAATTTCAAAAAGACACTCTCCAGCGTGTCAGTAGAAGAAAAAAATACATCTTCATTTTTTCTATGAAATGAATGGTGGGAAACATTTAATCCTTATCCAGTTTGTCTTTGTACTGTGACACAGCGACACAGCTCACTATGTTCTGTTCTCCACTAGGGAAGACTCTACTGTTCCATGTATTCACACGTGTCACCTCATTACATCCCGCAGTTAGCCCAAGACAGGAAGTACTGGAAGAGAGGGGACCTAAAATTATAAAATAATTGATCTTTCCTCTCTGTGTTTTCATAATTTCCCTTCAATTCGCAAGTGTCTGAATCTCACCGGAGAAATAATCAGAGCGAGGGAAACAACGCCCCTCTGTCTCTGTATGTGTAGCCCATGTATCTGATGCTGTCTGGACCAAAATAAACTCAGCAAAAAAAGAAACGTCCCTTTTTCAGGACCCTGTCTTTCAAAGATAATTCGTAAAAATCCAAATAACTTCACAGATCTTCATTGTAAAGGCTTTAAACACTGTTTTCCATGCTTGTTCAATGAACCATAAACAATGAATTAACATTCACCTGTGGAACGGTCGTTAAGACACTAACAGCTTACAGACGGTAGGCAATTAAGGTCACAGTTATGAAAACTTAGGACACTAAAGTGGCCTTTCTACTGACTCTGAAAAACACCATAAGAAAGATGCCGAGGGTCCCGGCTCATCTGCGTGAACGTGCCTTAGGCATGCTGCAAGGAGGCATGAGGACTGCAGATGTGGCCAGGGCAATAAATTGCAATGTCCGTACTGTGAGACGCCTAAGACAGCGCTACAGGGAGACAGGACGGACAGCTGATCGTCCTCACAGTGGCAGACCACGTGTAACAACACCTGTACAGGATCGGTACATCCAAACATCCCACCTGCGGGACAGGTACAGGATGGCAACAACAACTGCCCGAGTTACACCAGCAACACACAATCCCTCCATCAGTGCTGAGACTGTCCGCAATAGACTGAGCGAGGCTGGACTGAGGGCTTGTAGGCCTGTTGTAAGGCAGGTCCTCACCAGACATCACCGGCAACAATGTTGCCTATGGGCACAAACCCACCGGCGCTGGACCAGACAGGACTGGCAAAAAGTGCTCTTCACTGATGAGTCGCGGTTTTGTCTCACCAGGAGTGATGGTTGGATTCGCGTTTACTGTCAAAGGAATGAGCGTTACACCGAGCCTGTACTCTGGAGCGGGATCGATTTGGAGGTGGTTGGGTCCGTCATGGTCTGGGGCGGTGTGTCACAGCATCATCGGACTGAGCTTGTTGTCATTGCAGGCAATCTCAATGCTGTGCTTTATAGGGAAGACATCCTCCTCCCTCATGTGGTACCCTTCCTGCAGGCTCATCCTGACATGACCCTCCAGCATGACAATGGCACCAGCCATACTGCTCGTTCTGTGCCTGATTTCCTGCAAGACAGGAATGTCAGTGTTCTGCCATGGCCAGCAAAGAGCCCGGATCTCAATCCCATTGAGCACGTCTGGGACCTGTTGGATCGGAGGGTGAGGGCTAGGGCCATTCCCCCCAGAAATGTCTCGGAACTTGCAGGTGCCTTGGTGGAAGAGTGGGGTAACATATCACAGCAAGAACTGGCAAATCTGGTGCAGTCCATGAGGAGGAGATGCACTGCGGTACTTAATGCAGCTGGTGGCCACACCAGATTCTGACTGTTACTTTGATTTTGAATCCCCTTAGTTCAGGGACACATTATTCAATTTCTGTTAGTCACATGTCTATGGAACCTGTTCAGTTTATGTCTCAGTTGTTGAATCTTATGTTCATTCAAATATTTGCACATGTTAAGTTTGCTGAAAATAAACACAGTTGACAGTGAGAGGACATTTCTTTTTTTGCTGAGTTTATAACAGTGTGAGATGGAACAGCGAAACCCCTCTGATAATTCATGTTGGAGCACAACACGATAGAACAGACACTCAAAGATCAATTGGTTATGTTAAAGAAGCAACACACAGAAAGTGTTGAAAAGTTGAAAATACTCTAGAATTGGTGTTGATGAGGAAGCAAGGGCTCATTATGTTGCTGCTTTTTTAATCTTACAAAGTTTACGTAGTATGTAGTATGTAGGGGATGAAGCTCACCTATGTTGATTGATAAGACAAACAACTGATGTGAACATACTACACTGTACCTTCCCTATAGTGGGCTAAACAGCTGATGTGAACATATTGTGCTGTACCTTCCCTAGTGGACTCGTTACCTAATTACAGCCTGTGTTCTGGTGTTTGCGTCCTTGACCTGTACTCTGGAGCGGGATCGATTTGGAGGTGGTTGGGTCCGTCATGGGACATCAGAAGCGTGCTCTCACTTTAATATCATAGAGTAGGACTCTAACTCAAGCATATGGCCCTGTAATGGTACCAACTCTTGTTGATGTTACCTAACAACTGTACCATCGAGGTGAAGTAGAAGAGGCACAACTTTAGTATGTATGCGTGTTGGAGCATTAGCCCAGCACCCAATGAGTTCATAAAAGTGAAAACTGTTTGATATTGGGACTTTCACCTCACTGCCTTCTCTCTAATCATCCAGAGCTCATACTGTACATGAATGTAATGTCCTAATTTACTCCAGTCTCCTGCTCTGCTCTGATAGTGTAGCGGCTGGTGGGGAATGTAAACAAACAGCCACGGCCCTAATTCCATCTTTAAGCTGTCACTTCCACTGAGGAACTGCTTTTAAATAACTGATGCAGGGAAAAGGATGAAGAACTCTCAATGCATTTTTTAAGAAATTCACTTTCGATGCTGAAAACATTGATTTGCAGCATTACATGCGGCTGAAAGTTCAGTAAATTAACTTTGACATTATTTATCCTCATCTTTTCTCTCTTCGACTGAAGTTGAGCTCCCACTGACAGCTTATTTAGACAGTTGTAAATAAAGAAAATAACATATTAGATTGGAATGTTTGACTATTTGTCTTCAAGTTTGTGTGTGTGTGTGTGTGACATACTAATATAAATGTAGGGACATACTAATATAAATGTAGGCTCTCCTACATGTACAAAATATGCCTAATTAAGGACTGGGTCTTACATTTATTTTTATTATCATAGGATAGTGTATTTTATCAATGCCAATAACAATGGTTTATAGTTATAAATCATTTATGTTATAATAATAGTTTATAGCAGCCAGGGCATGTTCTGTAGCTCTGTGTATATGAAGCCATATGTTTGACCTCCCCAGTCCTGAAACAACGGCTGTAAATATTGTTACTTAAGAGGTCCATAAATGGCATTAGAATAATTTTAGAACAAGGAGACAGTTTAAGAAAAGAAAGGTACACCAAAGTGGGATTTTATAAGCACCCTGAGTCACAGCAATTGGTTAACCATTATTTTTTCAGTGATGAGTTTGTGAGGTCATGTTCGTATTATACAACGTCTTATGCAATTTACATTATAGGTACATGGACACCACTTGTTTGCCCTTGAGAAGTTGCGGCATTGCAAACACAAGTTAACAATCAGCTGCCTGTCGGGATCAATACCAAATGCATTACAGGTCAGGACAGAGGCACCATAACCTGAGAATGTCCAGACAGACTTGCATCATATCAGTTGTTCCGGTAACCATAGACGCAGGTGTCATTTGGTTAGCTACAAGAAATGAGAATCACTTTGCTAGCTAGCTATGCTGAACTTGAACGACTGTTATCCAGACAGCATATCTCTTGCGTTCGTAAATTCACTTTGGCTATCTACTCCGATTTCAGAGCACTCTTGTCTGAGTGTGCCACAGCGCAGAATAACTGATGAATTTACGAACGTAAAATGCCCAGAGTGAGGTGTTCTCTAATTTGTGTCTGGAAGTAGCTAGCTTGCAAGCAAGCTAACTTTAGCCAGTTAGCTTAGGTACTTGGGTGGGACTAGCATGCATTGCCATCAAGCTGCAGAAAGAGGAGCAGGCTACTACAATACCCCATCATTTATCAGTGCAATTCTGACAGACAACTAGCTGAAAAAGTTTGAGAGGTTTTGTCTAATGTTCCTTCGTTAGATTTTTAGCTCATCTTGCTCTGGCTAGCATTAGTTGTTGATCTTGTTGTTGATGTGCATAAGGGGAAAATAGCCTACCTTTTTATGTTTTTTATCAATAGGACTGTAAATGTAAGAGGACTCCCGTGGTATTTTCATATTTGCAGAAATCCATTTAGGTGTATTTTGCGGCTTTGCCCGAATGCGTTCTAATGATCTCAAATCAAATCAAATTTTATTTGTCACATACACATGGTTAGCAGATGTTAATGCGAGTGTAGCGAAATGCTTGTGCTTCTAGTTCCGACCATGCAGTAGTATCTAACAAGTAATCTAACAAATTCACAACAACTACCTTATACACACAAGAGTAAAGGAATGAATACGAGTATGTACATATAAATATATGGATGAGCGATGGCTGATCGGCGTAGGCAAGATGCAGTAGATGGTACGGAGTACAGCATATACATATGAGATGAGTAATGTAGGATATGTAAACATTATATAAATGCATCGTTTAAAGTGGCTAGTGATACATTTATTTCATCCAATTATAATTATTAATGGTTTAGAGTACAGTGTATACATTTGATATGAGTAATGTCGGATATGTGAACATTATATACAAAATTGTATAAAGTGGCTAGTGATTTATTACATCCAATTCCTATTTTTAAAGTGGCTAGAGATTTAAGTCAGTGTGTTGGCAGCAGCCACTCAATGTTAGTGATAGCTGTATAACAGTCTGATGGCCTTGAGGTAGAAGCTGTTTTTCAGTCTCTCGGTCCCAGCTTTGATGCACCTGTACTGACCTCGTCTTCTGGATGATAGCGGGGTGAACAGGCAGAGGCTCGGGTGGTTGTTGTCCTTGATGATCTTTTGGCCTTCCTGTGACATCGGGTGGTGTAGGTGTCCTGAAGGGCAGGTAGTTTACCCCCGGTGATGCGTTGTGCAGTCCTCACTACCCTCTGGAGAGCCTTGCGGTTGTGGGCGGAGCAGTTGCCGTACCAGGCGGTGATACAGCCCGACAGGATGCTCTCGATTGTGCATCTGTAGAAGTTTGTAAGTGATTTTGGTGACAAGCCGAATTTCTTCAGCCTCCTGAGGTTGAAGAGGCGCTGTTGCGCCTTCTTCACCACGCTGTCTGTGTGGGTGGTCCAATTCAGTTTGTCCGTGATGTGTACGCCGAGGAACTTAAAACTTTCCACCTTCTCCACTACTGTCCCGTCTAAAGTCAAGCTGTTGCAACTGCCTGTAAACACACAGTCCAGTTCAAAGTGAATGATGGCAGGCCCGAGTGGCAAATGGGTTGTTTGCATAAAGGCCTACTGTAGCTTCAATTGGCTATGGCGTACTGGTCTGAGTGGACTCCAGTCCTGGACGAGACAGATGTTTTTATTAGGTTTTATTTACTGCAGTGTCTATTAATTGTCCAAACGCACTGATGCTTTCCCACTCTATATGCTATTACATTTACACAAATGCCTTACTATACGTAATTCCCAAACATTCTAAGAATTTATGAAAACGCAAAAATGTTCGCCCTGGATAGAGCTCTACTGACGTTTGGTTTAACATGGTAGTATCTTGCTCTAGTCTAGGAGAGGTAGATGCAGTCTTCCAACAGGGGGAAGGCCAATATAGGGGTCTTTGGTTCTCTTCTGGGTATTTCGTTTTTTTTTGCTGTTTTTTATTTTCTTTATATTTTATTATTCTGACCTTTTAGCACACTGGCCATGTGACTGTACTAACATTCATTTCTAATTACTATGACTATGCCTAATTCACAACTCACTCTATGCTCCACTTGCTTTATCAGCTGGAACTTAAAAGGAATGAACCATGTGGTCAAGCGTAGCCGAGTGTATCCTCATCTTAATTCTTTAAGTCCGGACATTGACCCATCTCCGGTCCAGCGACCATGATAAACTAAAAAGAATATGGGTCGACCAGATATTTCACTCCAACTTTGATGCTAAAGGCCAGAGAGGCAGCCATCCTTATCAGAAAAAGCACCCTGTTTGTCTCCTCCTTCTCTGACCTCATTGAAACACTTCCTGACCTCAACTCTCAACATTTGATATTGGGCGGAGATTTCAATTGTGTATTACATCCAAGTCTTTACAGAACCAGACCGAAGCCTGGCGTGTGCCATCTTGACCCACTACAACTATCCTGTAGTGCCTTTAAAAAATACATATCTAAGGGCACAAATTATTTCATACACAGTGTATGACAACAAACAGCGCACAGAACACTTATTGGAGCTATCTCAACTCATTCTAGATGTGGACAACAGATATGCCTCTTCTCCGACTCCTGAACTCTACAAAGAGCGACTGCTACATCAATCGGAATTCGACAATCTTTCCTCTAAACTAACGGAGCAGCCTCTGTTTAAGTCGAGGCAGACATTTTATGACCACGGAGAGAAAGCTGGCAAGTTGTTATCTTACCAGCTTTGACAATCCGCTGCTAGCAGCACCATACCTTCTACCAATCCCAAAGAAATCAACAATCAATTTAAGCAATTCTACTCTGCTCTTTACTCATCAGAGGCTCTTCCTGACACATTTCGTATGCATGCATTTCTAGACAATCTGGACATCCCCTGTCTCAATTCAGATGAACAAACTAACATGGATGCCTCAATAAGTGATAAGGAAGCTACTCTGGCAATCCAGTCCATATAGAGCGGTAAAGCTCCTGGGCCTGATGGCTTCCCTATTGAATTTTATTAAGCATTCTCCTCCAAACTATCCCCTACCCTCAGCTCAATGTACAATGAAATCCTTTCTAATCAGAAACTGCCCCAGACACTTACCCAGGCGACTATTTCGGTTTTGCTTAAAAAGGACAAGAATCCCCTAGACTGAGGCTAATAAGCCTCTTGTGGTTCGATTATAAAATTCTCACTATGGTCCTCTCGTGCTGTTTAGAGACAGTGATGCCTAATATAATTAACTCTGACCAAACCCGGATTTATCTCCGGTAGGCAATCTTCCTATAATATGGGCTTGCTATTTAATGTTCTTTATTCTGCCCACTCAACTCGACAGCCAGAGGTTGTCATTTCTCTTGATGCTGAGAAGGCTTTCGACCGGGTTGAGTGGTAATATCTATTTACAGTACTAGAGAGATTTGAGTTTGGCCCGTCATTCCTTTCCTGGATTAAGATTTTGTACTCGTCCCAAGTGGCTTCTGTTCGCACCAACAATGTTTCCTCCAGCTACTTCCCTCTCCACAGGGGGGTCATGCAGGGTTGTTGTTGATCCTCTTTCCTATTTGATATGGCTATTGAGCCTCTTGCTATCGCCCTGCGTGCGGAGGATTAAGGGAATACTTAAGGGTGACATAACTCACAAGGTGTCCTTATATGCAGACAATCTTATTTTATACATCTTTAACCCGGTGTCACACCCTGATCTGTTTCACCTGTTCTTGTGATTGTCTCCACCTCTTCCAGGTGACGCTTATTTTCCCCAGTGTATTTATCCCAGTGTTTCCTGTCTCTGTGTGCCAGTTCATCTTGTATGTTTTCAAGTCAACCAGCATGTTTCCCCGTGCTCCTGTTTTCTATTCTCTTTTTCTAGTATTCCCGGTTTTGACCTTTGCCTGTTTTTTGACCTTTGCCTGGACTCCGTACCCGCCTGCCTGACCCTTCTGCCTGCCCTGACATTGAGCCTGTCTGCCACTCTTTACCTCTTGAACTCAGAATCTGGTTTTGACCTTTTGCCTGTCCACAACCATTCTCTTGCCTACTACTTTTGGATTATAAATAAACTACAAAGTTTCTAACCATCTGCCTGTGTGTGCAACCTACCCCGGCTCCCTGAGAACCCCGCTTACCTCCTCCGGAGCGATATTCTGGGGATCCTGGTACCTGTCGGGGCTTTCTTTCTCAGTGCTCTCTTATATTTGAGCTACAGCCATCTTCGTTTCCTTCAGACCAATCTAAGATAGTGTATATTATTACGCTAATGTCGGGAGGGGCGCTCTCCTGGGCTACGGCAGTTTGGGAGCAGCAATCCACCCTTTGTTGTCATCTGGAGGAATTCATGGAGGAGGTGAGGAAGATATTAGAGTCTCCGGTATCCGGGAGAGAGGCAGCCAGTAAACTTCTTGAATTACATCAAAACTCCCGTAGTGTGGCAGACTACGTGGTTGTGTCACGTCCAGGCCTGGGTTAGCAGGCTGGCGTGTTTAGTTTGTGTTTTGTTTAGGAGTTTTTTTTGTTCTAGGTGATATATTTCTATGTTGGGTTAATGCCCAATTAGAGGCATCTGATTGTTCGTTACTTCTAATTGGGAACCATATATATGTTTGTGCTTTTCACTGGGGTTTTGTGGGTCATTGATTATGTTTACATGTTTATTGGTTATGGTCTTTATATGTTTATTGTTTTGCCAGTTATGTTGCATTTAAAATAAAGTATGTATACTGGAACCCTCGCTGCATCTTGGTCCGCTCCATCAAAGAACCGTGACAGAATGACCCACCAAACAAGGACCAAGCAGCGAGATAACCGGGAGTTCTGGACATGGGAGGAAATCCTGGCTGGAAAAGGACCCTGGAGGAAGGCTGGGGACTATCGCCGTCCCAGGGAAGGTTTGGAGTTAGTGATAGCAGAGCGGCAGAAGTATGCGGGAACACGGCTGGCGAGGAAGCCCGAGAGGCAGCCCCAAAAATTATTTTGAGGGGGCACACGGGAGGATGGCTGAGCCAGGTTGGAGACCTGAGCCAACTGCCCGTGCTTACCGGAGTGAGCGTTGCACTGGTCAGGCACCGGGTCATGCAGTGAAGTGCACGGTGTCTCCAGTGCTCGTTCAGAGACCGGTACGGACTGTTCCTGCTCTGCGCATCAGGCCCCCAGCGCATCGAGCCCGGCACGTCCTGTCCCTGCTCCACGCATCAGGTCCCCTGTGCGCATCGAGAGGCCAGCACGTCCTGTCCCTGCTCCACGCATCAGGTCCCCTGTGCGCATCGAGAGCCCAGCACGTCCTGTCCCTGCTCCGCGCATCAGGTCCTCTGTGCGCATCGAGAGCCCAGCACGTCTTGTCCCTACTCCACGCATCAGGTCCCCTGTGCGCATCGAGAACCCAGCACGTCCTGTCCCTGCTCCACGCATCGGGCCCCCTGTGCGCATCGAGAACCCAGCACGTCCTGTCCCTGCTCCACGCATCAGGCCCCCTGTGCGCATCGCGAGCCCAGCACGTTCTGTTCCTGCTCCGCGCATCGGGCCCCCTGTGCACATTGAGAGCCCGGCACGTCCTGTCCCTGCTCCACGCATCAGGCCCCCTGTGCGCATCGAGAGCCCGGCACGCCCTGTCCCTGCTCCACGCATCAGGTCCCCAGCGCATCGAGAGCCCGGCACGTCCGTCCCTGCTCCACGCATCAGGTCCCCTGTGCGCATCGAGAGCCCTGCACGCCCTGTCCCTGCTCTACGCATCAGGTCCCCTGTGCGCATCGAGAGCCCGGCACGTCCCGTCCCTGCTCCACGCATCAGGTCCCATGTGCGCATCGAGAGCCCGGCACGTCCGGTCCCTGCTCTACGCATCAGGTCCCCTGTGCGCATCGAGAGCCCGGCACGTCCTGTCCCTGCTCCACGCATCAGGTCCCCTGTGCGCATCGAGAGCCTGGCACGTACTGTTCCTGTTCCACGCACCAGGCCTCTAGGATGTTGTCCCAGCCTGGTACGTACTGTTCCTGCTTCACGCACCAGGCCTCTAGGGTGTCGCTCCAGCCTGGTATGTACTGTTCCTGTTTCACGCACCAGGCCTCTAGGGTGTCGTCCCAGCCTGGTACGTACTGTTCCTGCTCCAAGCATCAGGTTCCATGTGCACCGTCAGAGCCTGGCACGACCTGTGCCTGTTTCACGCATCAGGTCCAGCGGGTGTCTCCAGAGTCCGATGAAATCTGTTCCGGCTCCAAGCCCTGGGCCTCCGCTGCGTCTTCTCGGGCCAGCACGGCCGGCACCGGAGCCGCCACCAAGGACACAAAGACTCACCCGAGGACCCCATGGACTTTTTGGCGCGGTCAGAGTCCGGCGCCTTTGAAGAGGGGTAATGTCACCTCCAGGCCTGGGTTAGCAGGCTGGCGTGTTTAGTTTGTGTTTTGTTTAGGAGGGTTTTTTGTTCTAGGTGATATATTTCTATGTTGGGTTAATGGTTCCCAATTAGAGGCAGCTGATTGTTCGTTACCTCTAATTGGGAACCATATATATGTTTGTGCTCTTCACTGGGGTTTTGTGGGTCATTGATTATGTTTACATGTTTATTGGTTACGGTCTTTATATGTTTATTGTTTTGCCAGTTACGTTGCATTTAAAATAAAGTATGTATACTGGAACCCTCGCTGCATCTTGGTCCGCTCCATCAGAGAACCGTGACAGGTTGATTTTCGCACAATGACCGCCGAGAGTGCCTGGAATCCTGAGTCTCTTTTCAATACTTTTCTTCACGGATTCTCTGAGGTGGTAAAAGATTAGCTAGCTGCTCGGGAACTACCGGTGGACCTCGACTCCCTCATCGCCCTCACCATTAGAATTGATGGACGCCTAAGGGAACGCAGGAGTAAGAGGAGGTCTGGTCTCGGGCACACTCGTTTATCCATAGTGGTTCACTCACCTCTGAGGGAACCCGGAAGTCCCCCGAGAATGTTTTTTCTGAGAGGATCCGAAGCCACCAGAGCTCCCTCGAGAATCATTGACGACGGGTGAGTCGGATACACCAGAACCAATGCAACTGGGAAGAGCTAGATTATCGCCTTGGGAACGTTCACATAGGCTAAGCTCCAACAGTTGTCTGTATTGCAATGCTGTGGGGCATTTCATTGCTACCTGTCCAGTGAGGAGACCTAGATCATTAGTAGGTACAAGTACTTAGGTGAGTCAGACTGGGAATTCCCTAATTCCAATTACCCATACCCCTTTTGCTGTTATTCTGCTGTGGGGGGAGACAAGTCAAAGTATTTTTGGGTGCTCATTGACTCTGGGGCTGATGAGAGTTTCATGGACGCTACCCTGGTATCTGAACTAGGTATACAGCTGCTTCTCATTGAGTCTCCTCACATCCCTGTGGTTTTGGGATTTTCTTGGCTCCAGAAGCACAATCCCAATATTGACTGGACCACGGGTTCAATCCTAGGTTGGAGCCCGTTCTGTCACTCACACTGCCTAAAGGCGGCGCAGCCTTCCCCCTAAACGTCTGCCTGCTGGGTTAAGTTCCGCCTCGAGGCCGGATGTGTTCCCTTTCTGGCCCTGAGACCAAGGCCATGGAGGAGTACATTGATAACTCTCTGGCAGCTGGACGCATTCGCCCTTCGGCCTGCATCCATGTATTGATTACCGGGGTCTCAATGACATCACGGTCAAGAACCGGTACCCACTACCACTCCTCTCCTCGGCTTTCAAACCTCTCCAGGGGGCAACCATCTTTTCTAAACTGGACCTTCAGAATGCCTACCACCTTGTTTTGATACACGGAGGAGACGAGTGGAAGACTGCTTTCAATACAGCAAGTGGACACTATGAGTACCTGGTCATGCCGTTTGGACTCACTAACACTCCTGCTGTCTTCCAGGGTCTGGTTAACGATGTGCTCCGGGACATGTTGAATCGGTTTGTTTTTGTATACCTCGATGACATCCTGTTTTTTTCTCGTTCTGCCCAGGAACACGTTCTCTATGTGCGACAAGTTCTTCAGCACCTTCTGGAGAACGAGTTGTTTGTTAAAGCAGAGAAGTGCGAGTTCCACCGCTCCACAATCACTTTTCTGGGATACATCATCTCTGAAGGGAATGTTCAGATGGATCCGGAAAAAGTGAGAGCGGTGGTGGGTTGGCCCCAACCCACGTCCAGGGTGCAGCTACAGCGGTTTCTGGGGTTTGCACATTTTTACCGCTATTTCATTTGGGGCTACAGCAACCTGGCGGCTCCCCTCTCTGCACTCACCTCTCCCAAGGTACCGTTCATATGGTCCCCAGCAGCAAACAAGGCTTTTGTGGATTTGAAGCAACGATTCACCACTGCCCCCATCCTCATCCATCCGGATCCGACCCGTCAGTTTGTGGTGGAGGTTGACGCTTCCGACTTGGGAGTAAGGGGCCGTTCTTTCCCAGCGATCCGTCCAGGACCAAAAGCTTCATCCCTGTGCCTTTATGTCCCATCGTCTCAACTCGGCGGAGAGGAACTATGACATTGGCAACCGGGAACTCCTAGCAGTAAAGATGGCCCTGGAGGAGTGGAGGCGTTGGCTGGAAGGGGCGGAACATCCATTTTTGTTTTGGACCGACCACAAGAATTTAGAATATCTCCGCACAGCCAACAGCCTTAACTCTAGGCAGGCCCGGTGAGGTCTGTTATTTGCTAGGTTTAATTTCACCATCTCTTACCGCCCAGGGTCCAAAAATGTGAAGCCGGATGCCCTTTCCCGCCTGTACAGTTCCGCTGCCACACCCTCGGAATCAGAGACCATTCTCCCTGCCTCATGTTTGGCGGCTGTGGTTGTCTGGGGTATTGAGGCTTGGGTTCCCAGCCGGACCCTGGGGGAGGCCCGGCTAACCAGATGTTCTTTCCTGATTCCGGTCCCAAGTCCTGGAATGGGCTCACTCCTCCAGGCTTACCTGTCATCCTGGTGCTCGTCGTACCCTGGCTTTCCTCCGACAGCGCTTCTGGTGGCCCACCATGGCTCCTGATGTCTCGGCCTTCGTTGCCGCATGCATGGTGTGTGCCCAAAGCAAGACTCCACGGCAAGCTCCGTCTGGCCACCTTCAGCCACTTCCTGTTCCTCATCGCCCCTGGTCCCATATTTCCCTGGATTTTGTCACTGGGCTTCCTCCGTCAGATGGCAACACCACTATCCTGAAGGAGGTTGACAGGTTCTCCAAGGCCGCCCATTTCATCCCTCTTCCTAAATTACCTTCCGCCTAGGAGACGGCCCAGCTCATGGTGCAGCACGTCTTCCGAATCCATGGACTCCCGGTAGACATAGTCTCAGATCTAAGTGCTCAGTTTTCGTCCCAATTCTGGAAGGCGTTCTGCACCCTTATCGGGTCGTTGGCCAGCCTTTCCTCTGGGATTCATCCCCAGTCCAATGGCCAGTCGGAGCGAGCTAATCAAGATATGGAGACGGCACTCTGGTGTCTTGTTGCCAGTAACTCCACCACCTGGAGTCAGGCAACTGGTCTGGGTGGAATATGCCAGGAACACTCTCCCCTGCTCGGCTACTGGACTATCCCCCTTCGAATGCTCCATAGGGTATCAGCCCCGGCTCTTCCCAGAGCAAAAGCGGAGGTCAACATACCTTCAGTCCAGATGTTCGTCCGTCGCAGTCGGCATACGTGGAAAAGAGCTCGGGCGGCTCTTCTCAAGACAAGGTATTGTCAACAAGCAGACCACCACCGGACTCTGGCTCCTCGCTATCGGGTCAGGCAGAGGGTATGGTTGTCCACTCGGGACCTACCCCTCCGGGTAGAATCCCATAAACTTTCCCCTCGTTTCGTTCGTCCTTTCCCCATTTCTAGAGTCCTTAGTCCCACTGCTGTCCGTCTGCTGTTGCCCTGTACCCTCTGGGTTCACCCTACTTTTCATGTGTCCAGGATTAAGCCCTTGTCTCACACTGTCTTCCATTTCTAGGCCCATCCCTCCCCCCGGGTCATCAATGGCCAGCCGGCATATACGGTGGAACGCCTCCTGAGGGTTTGACCACAGGGCAGGGGTTTCCAGTACCTGGTTGACTGGGAGGGTTATATTCCGGAGGAAAGGTGCTGGGTTCCTGCTAAAGACAACCTGGACCCGGCCCTCATTGACGATTTTCACCACCGACACCCCGGTCAGCCAGGTATGCGCCCAGGTAGGACGCCAGGTCCCTGGAGGGGGGGGGGTACTGTCACGCCCTGATCTGTTTCACCTGTTCTTGTGATTGTCTCCACCTCCTCCAGGTGTCGCTTATTTTCCCCCAGCGCATGTATCCCAGTGTTTCCTGTCTCTCTGTGCCAGTTCGTCTTGTATGTTTTCAAGTCAACCAGCGTGTTTCCCCCGTGCTCCTGTTTTCTATTCTCTTTTTCTAATCTCCCGGTTTTGACCTTTGCCTGTTTTTTCTGGACTCCGTACCCGCCTGCCTGACCCTTCTGCCTGCCCTGACATTGAGCCTGTCTGCCACTCTTTACCTCTTGGACTCAGAATCTGGTTTTGACCTTTTGCCTGTCCACGACCATTTTCTTGCCTACTCCTTTTGGATTATAAATAAACTACAAAGACTCTAACCATCTGCCTCCTGTGTCTGCATCTGTGTCTCTCCTTGTGCCCTGATACCCCGGTGGAGTCTGTACCCTATCTCTTGGACAGTCTACAAGGTTTTGGGACATTCTCTGGTTAAAAGTGTGCTCTTCCACATTAATCAGATAGAGAAGGTATTGGGTATGCCAATTTCCCGTTTAAGGTGGAGCATCAGGTCTTTACTTATTTTGGGATAAAGGTCACACGCTCATTTAAGGCTCTGTTTAAACATAACTTCAAAACACTGCCAGAGCGCACTAAGCAGGATTTCATAAGGTGGTCGTCTCTTCCCATTTCATTAGCAGGTCGCATTAATTCTGTTAAAATGACTGTACTACCTAGGTTTTTGTACTCATTCCAAATGATTCCCATTTTTCTGCCAAAGTCGAGGTTCAAACAACTGGACAGCTGCAAGTCAAATCCATGAATGAGAAGGCTGGGCCTTCCCAATTTTTTACATTACTACTGGTCGCCTTGTCCTCTTTCACTGGAAGTCTGCAAAGCTGCCTTCATTCATGCAGTGGTTTAAGGAGGTGATGTCATCTCTGCCTCTGAAGAATGCTAGGTACACTGCACAGGGTTCCTGACAAAGTTTAACTTAACCTGGTCCCCATTCATACAATACGTGGAGAGCCTGTCTTTTACTTAGTGTATATTTTGGTAAGCAGTCTGCTCTAGTGGCCATATATTATGCTGATAAGACTCAACTAGAATTATGATACCGATTTTAATTTGTATTTAACTTTTTCCATTGTTTTTGTTTCTATTACTGTTTATGTTTTTGTCCTATTTAATTTACTTTTCTGTGATATCCTTGTATGATGCCTTGGTGGGTGGGTGGGTAGTGTGGATGGTTGGACAGATGGATGGATGGGAGGATGGTTGGACAGATGGATGGGAGGGAGGGATGGAGGGAGGGGTTGGATGAGGGAATGAGGGGTTGTACTGTCTATAAAGGTTTTTTTTATGTAAAAAAAAGTGTCATTCTTCCTGGGGTTGTAAATGAACAGAATTTAATAAGATTTAATGTTGCTAAAATGCTGTGAGTTCCACTTTAACTTCCTGTTGTCCCTGCTGGTGCTACATGACTCATTTTATGAGTCTGACAGCCCCCTCTACTTTACACACATCCCCAATTTTAGACGGGGAAAACATGTGAGACACTTAAAGAGATATGTGTGTTGTCCAGGAAGAGAACGAGATAAGTAATAAAGAGGATGCAAGGTACAAGGTGTAATAAAGCATTCGATGTCAGACCAATTTGCTCCAACGGGCCTGCAACAGGACAGGGCTCTCTCTCTTTCTGGCTTGCTCTGGCTCAGGCAGTATGTCACCCCTTCCCTCCCAAGGACCAAACTCTGGCCACAAAGGGCTGCTGATCCCAGGACAGGGTCCAGAATGGAGTAGGGCAACTTCATCCCCATCTAGTGGTGAGATAGGAGAATAACACACAAGAGCGACCAACCCCATCCACCTTTACACACCATTGAGTCATCCAAATTAGATTTTGGATCCGGTCCAATTCATATGAATGCTTTGATTTCGTAAGACGTTCCTCAGAGATGACACAGCATTCCCAGACGGCTGATAAAGACGTGAATATATGTTTCATCAGCACTGGAGCCTTACGAGATGGTCTGTTTGCTGCATCTGGTAGTAGCCTAATACACTGTAAATCAACCAAATCAGGCTCCTTAGTCCATGTGTCCTCTGTGTGTGCTTGTTTTTGTTCCAGATGATTAAACTAATGAATCTATATAATTGAGAATATGCATAGATGGTTTGATTCACCTCAGTTTAGTTTGGGTTCATTACACAGGGAATCAGTATTCTCAGGGGTGGACACTGGACAGCACCTGCGGGCAGATTTCATTGGGCTTATTCAATATCCCTCAATACCTGTCAATTTTTCACGTTAACTTATAGGCCTGTTCTCACAACGGTCAGAGAGAAAATCCTTGAATCAGGAATCATTGAATTATGTAAATGTGAATGGGTTAAAATGCCTGGTCAATTGGTCACATATTAGATAGATTTTGCTATGATTTTGCTATCATTAAGCACCCAATGATAAGAAAATGTATCAAAGTTCCTGGATTTCCACAATAACTAAAACTCCATCAATCATGGTAAACCTACAGCACTCCATGATGAATTTCACAGTGTACTATTGACCCCTGCTTCTTTGAGGCAGAGTTGATACTGTAGAAGGATTATTACATATCCTGGTCCACTCCTGGGTGCACTTGCTCTCTGCCCCAGGAATTGTTCAAAGTTAATCTAGCCTCTGGTCCTGGCAGCAGTTCTTAACCTCTCCTCCTAACTTTACTCTCTCTGCTCCTTCTCCTTCCCTGCAGCTTGATGAGTCAAACCCAAGAGGACCATTACACATCTCCTCTTCTTCTACTGAGGTGGAGAGCCATGGCGAATGCCCTATGCTTCCAAGGGGGCCAAGAGGATTAAGGCAAGTACAGTTGAAGTCGGAAGTTTACATACACTTAGGTTGGAGTCATTAAAATTTCTTGTTAACAAACTATAGGTTTGGCAAGTCGGTTAGGACAACTACTTTGTGCATGACACAAGTCATTTTTACAACAATTGTTTACAGACAGATTATTTAACTTATAATTCACTGTATCACAATTCCAGTCGGTCAGAAGTTTACATACACTAAGTTGACTGTGCCTTTAAACATCTTGGAAAATTCCAGAAAATGATGTAATGGCTTTAGAAGCTTCTGATAGGCTAATTGACATCATTTGAGTCAATTGGAGGTGTACCTGTAGATGTATTTCAAGGTCTACCTTCAAACTCAGTGCCTCTTTGCTTGACATCATGGGACAATCAAAAGAAATCAGCCAAGACCTCCACAAGTCTGGTTCATCCTTGGGAGCAATTTCCAAACGCCTGAAGGTACCACGTTCATCTGTACAAACAATAGTACCCAAGTATAAACACCATGGGACCACGCAGCCGTCATACCGCTCAGGAAGGAGACGCGTTCTGTTTCCTAGAGATGAACATACTTTTTGGTGCGAAATGTGCAAATCAATACCAGAACAACAGCAAAGGACTTTGTGAAGATGCTGGAGGAAATAGGTACAAAAGTATCTCTATCCACAGTAAACCGAGCCCTATATCGACATAACCTGAAAGGCTGCTTAACAAGGAAGAAGCCACTGCTCCAAAACAGCCATAAAAAAAGCCAAACAACGGTTTGCAACTGCACATGGGGACAAAGATCATACTTTTTGGAGAAATGTCCTCTGGTCTGATGAAACAAAAATAGAACTGTTTGTCTATAATGACCATCGTTATGTTTGGAGGAAAAAGGGGGAGGCTTGCAAGCCGAAGAACACCATCCCAACCGTGAAGCACGGGTGGCAGCATCATGTTGTGGGGGTGCTTTGCTGCAGGAGGGACTGGTGCACTTCACAAAATAGATGGCATCATGAGGGAGGAAAATGATGTGGATATATTAAAGCAACATCTCAAGACATCAGTCAGGAAGTTAAAGCTTGGTTGCAAATGGGTCTTCCAAATGGACAATGACCCCAAGCATACTTCCAAAGTTGTGGCAAAATGGCTTAAAGACAAGAAAGGCAAGGTATTGGAGTGGCAATCACAAAGCCTTGACCTCAATCCTATAGAACCTTTGTGGGCAGAACTGAAAAAGTGTGTGCGAGCAAGGAGGCCTACAAACCTGACTCAGTTACACCAGCTCTGTCAGGAGGAATGGGCTAAAATTCACCCAACTTATTGTGGGAAGCTTGTGGAAGGCTACCCGAAACGTTTGACCCAAGTTAAACAATTTAAAGGCAATGCTACCAGATACTAATTGAGTGTATGCAAACTTCTGACCCACTGGGAATGTGATGAAAGAAATAAAAGCTTAAATAAATCATTCTCTCTACTATTATTCTGACTTTTCACATTCTTAAAATAAAGTGGTGATCCTAACTGACCTAAGACAGGGAATTTGTACTAGGATTAAATGTCAGGAATTGTGAAAAACTGAGTTTAAATGTATTTGGTTAAGGTGTATGTAAACTTCCGACTTCAACTGTAAGTACTGTATCTGCACCATTCATCACTAACAAGTTCCAAAACTACACCCAGCCACTCAACTAGACTCGAGTACCAGTGTTTTGTATGTAGAGACACTCACATTAGTAATAAACCCGGGACACAACAAGGACAATCTCGTCATGAAAACAGACGATAAAATGAACCTTATTAGCATTCATTACTTTAGTTAATTGTGCTATTAGAATATTACACAGCCTGTTATTCAACATTAGAAGTCAATTAATAAGTGAATGATGCATGTATTAGCCCAATCAAGGCCAAACTGATTTGGAGGCTGTCAATTTGAGTAAAGCCCTGAATGCCTTTTTCAGTATGCAGAGATTCCACTTTTGAATTGTAGACTCGCAGGCATGGAAATCAGACCGAAGTCTGAACATTTAACTAAAAGCATTTAATTTCTGACATCTAATATATCAAAAGCAGTTCAGGAATATGTCCCTAGATGTTGTTCTATTTTACATTTCAATTCTGATCCACCATTATGTCATACATTTAATGAACTATAACTGTATTTCCTATTTCTGCTCATTTATTGAATTCGATCACCAGAACTTTTGGACCTGAAATAGAGCTGTCAGTGTTGATGTGTTGTATCCCCTCCTATTCTGTTGATAAACAAATATATCTCAAAAATTGTGCAACATTGTCTTGGAAAAGCAATTCCTCAGAACGTCACAACAATTCCCGGCCTCATTTTTCACATTCGGAGAGAAGAGTAAAGAACTTTGACTGCTTTCCTGAGCAGAAGGAATACAGGGACCCTACCCAGCTGTGTGGCATGATCTTTTCCCTCCCATACTTACAATGGATATATGCACAAATCCGTCATCATCATAATATGCATCCTTGTGAGTGCCTGTGTGTGTGGGGCTCTGAATTTTGTAACACTTATTTTTTTCATTATCTCTTGGTTCAAAGTTCATCTCATCTTTCTCTTCAGGAACATCCCTCAGCTTCATCCCTCTTCAGAGTTATTTGTCTGGCATTAGAAGTCTGAACGATGCTTAGCATGAAGATTAACTTTGCACATTGACAGCTTTGCCACCTAAGAAGGAGAGATGGGCAGCAATAATAGACACCTGACCTTTGGGCCTAATATGAAAAAGTTTTATATTCACAAGGTAACCTTCACTGATGGGTGTGGACTTTCTGCTCTCCTCATGAAGCCTCCCCTGACATTCACTCAAACCAAACCCAATGGCCATCATGCAGTAACAACACCTATAAGAAGTACAAAAAATCTCAACATTAAATTCTATTAAGCAGGTATTAACAAATCAACCATGCAAATCATATTCCATGTTATCTAACATTCTCAGGCACTATAACTGGCAGTTTCACGCTTCGGGAGGACTTAGACAAGCCATTGGATCACCCTGAATAACAATCAAAAGGGTAATGTCTCTAAACAAGCATAATTGGTCTTGGACTGGCACCTCGAAGCACCATAGCTAATATCCTAACAGTCTATGTGGTTCTATATCTCTACCATCAGGATCACATCAGATACCTGTGGCTATGGGTGTCAGACAGTTCATAATTTCCTGAACTGAGGAGAAGAATAACAGAAAAAGTTTAACATGACAGACTGTGCTGAATAATTAAAGGAATGTGGGTGCTGACAGACATGTTGAGAATGTGTCTCATAAAGCCTGTCCGGCTCTACTAATTACTGTCCTCTTCAGAAAGTGTGCATTAATTGTGTGTACTGTATGTCTCTAAGCTATTACTGAAACATCCAGCCCTTTGTTTAGCATGGTCATGATCAGCAGGTCAGGATATGACATATTAGCAAAAAAATATAATAAAATGGAACCCAGTTGGGGTCTCAATTTATTGTTGAGAGTTAGAATAGTAGAATACACAAGATCGCTCTTTCAACAGTTTTCAACAGTGACACAACGTTGGATTTAGAAGTGGGGGGAGATAACTTATTTCAGTAAAATAAACACTCCAAATAGCCTACCCGACCGCTCAGAGGCGTCTGCATGGTCCTAAAGCCTCGTTTTGTTTCACATTCCAATGATAAAACTGTTTGGAATGTAATTTCGTCCCGAGTGAAAGTTGCACCCCTGGTTTTTAATCCCGGTGCTGAGTTCATGTGTAGCGGCTAATTGTATAGCTAATAGGCTATGTGCTTGTAGATCGACTGAGGTGAATGAAGGTACAGCAACCAATGTGATAATGGATGGGGTCATTTTTGTTTGTTTTTGCTGTTCTCCATTTTAACGTTTTTAAACTGTATAGAAACGCAGTAAATGAGCTTCAACTTCCTTAAAATGTCTTAGATGCGGGGATACAGGAAATGCTGCACTGCATAGTGCCAGATCAGAGAAGGAGACCAGAATACATCATACTACAGCAACTCACTCACTACTTCCCCTGATAACATCTGAGTGAGGGAGTGAGAGTGAGAGTGAGTGAGAGATAAATACAGAGACGAGCAAGTGCCATAGCATAGGGACATCAAATCCTATTCTTTTTTTCTAGCCTAGAGGCAAAGAACACCTTCTGTGTTAAGAAGTCATATTTTTCTGAACTTAAATGTGTTCGATTTACCAAAGTGAGGTCACAGCAACCATCCGTTTCTCTGGGGCTCCCGGTGAATAGCGTTGAGAGGCAGTATTTTCCACCCAAACGCTACTCTCCGCTGCCACGATTTCATCTCGCGCCCTCGGAAAAAAACATGCCCCGGGCTCAAGTCGCGCAGACTGAGGGAATAAAATGCCACTTCTGACGGGCTGTCAAACTCCCACATATTTCCAAATGAACTAGAATACATTATAGTGAGATGATGAAGCCAGCGCTTCTTCAATAACGTTGTTTCACGAAACAGTGCATGTCAACACATTTAATGTTCATATTATTGGCTATGTTCTCGATCTTTCATTTTAAATTACTGATATCTCGCAATAATGATATATACATCTGCTCGTCTGATATGCAGGCATTTCATTATTTACAAATCGAAAAATATACATCAAAGGTTGAGGGCATCTACTAGTTGAATATTCAAACACATATGAATGTGTGTCAGTCCATGTACATTGTCTATAGATAATACAAATCAGACCCAATACTTTTTCAGATTGATACAGATGCGTTATTCCGGCTGGTATAAAAAATTCCCCCTATAAATCTATTGGTTGTGGTCTCGGCGGCGCCTCCATCTAAGGTTTTGCTGATGAGGCTGCAGTTCTATTTGGGAAGTTGGCAGCTCGCGACAAGCTCTTTACTCTCACGCTCGCAGTTCGACTCTGGAATTATGAGCAGAGCTGGTCAAACCTGTACCTCGTTTTGAAATTTGTTCCCAGAGAATTGAGACCATGGAGATTGGCATCCGCATCGTCGTTGTGTTCCTCGTCTCACAGGTAAGCAGGGTCGTTTTATGTGGCAACGCATAGCTCCCTCCCGCATTTGTTCATCAATGATTTATATTCTAATCTTGAACATGCCACTTAACTAACTGCAAGGGGATAATGCTTATTTGCATTGCATAGCCAACGATATTGCATGCTTGTCTACATAGATTGAATGAAACATAAATATAAAATAAACTACAGTAAACCAATACACCTTAATCATTTCAGAACGGTGAAACGTACAGTAACTTAATAGCACGAAATATATGATTGGGAAGCAGTCGAGGAATAATACTGCCAATGATTTACATGTAGCATTTGCGGCACCTAGTCGTTTTGTGGAGTGAGTGTCGAGTTTGGCATTAATCTGCAGTGGTCAGACACACGGTTTAGAGATGCCGTTCACATTTATCCGTCCATTAAGGACATTGGGGTAATGTGTGGAGCTATGTGCAAATCACGGCCGAACTCTTGTCTCCAGACACATCTATATTCAGCTCAGCTACAAAGTTGAGCGTTTCTTTGGCTCTGTCTGTGTTTATGTGGGTGAACGAACGGTGTGAGGGGAGGATTCACATGGCAGGCAGCTCTTGAGCTCTCTGAGAGTATAACTGAATCAGTCAGCGTCGAACTTGAATAATAAGGCCAGTGTGGTATTGGACGGTAGGAATGCAATTTAGATGCATTTTCTTGTATATATTTTCCCTCTCCGTTTCCTTTTGACAGCCGCCTCTAATGTAGGCTATACTTGCTCTGGTAGCTCGCTGCCAATCTTATCTGGCATTCCTTTGGAGAGACTGATAACTTGGAGCAGATGCCTCCGTCAATCACACTTTGCTCAATTTAAGTGCTGAAGGGCAACATAGCTGAATAATGACACAGCAAAATCAGCCTAGTAGGCGACCAATTTTCAAGCCTTGGTAGTTTGTAGGCTACTGTTGCTCATCATTGCAGAATGAAGTCGCAATGAAAATATGAAACATGGGGACATTTTACAAAGGTGTGCACTCAACAGGTGCTGTCAATGTCCTTGTTTGAGACCTGGATTCCCGGTAGGCAGCATCAAAGGTGACCGCTGTCCCGTGAACTGCCAGTCGTCTCTCTCCATCAAAGGGCAAGGTGCAAGCAGTGACAGATGCAGAATTAATGGCAGGCTTTCTCAGAATTTGAACCATCACGATTGGTAGCTTTACTTTTCATAGTGTTGATAGATTACATGGTTATTATTGTGTGTTGGAGCCCAGATGTTTGTTACTCACCTTTTGCTATGAGTAGATGCATTCTCAGGTTACCAAACAGACTCCGTATTATACTACTGCTAAACTTGCACAGCATTTATTTCCACTGATGTCTGGCTAAAATGGCAGAAATAAACATACATTGTTAGATAAAAAAATGTAGTTAATCGGGTGCTGGCTGCTACATGTAAATGAAGGAGAAATAAAACTTAATTCCTGCTGCATCTGGAGAGAATGTGTCCCAGACTGTTACTGCCAGAGTTGTCTGGCTCTCTGTTGGCCCAAATGCCAGATCAACAGAACATACATCCAAGTTCTTATAGCTGTACCTTATGCCTCTACCATGTCCTGTTACCCCATGTGTAATATCCCATGTTAATCTGTCTATAACACACTGAATACAGGCCAATATCAGTATATTACTGTACACTCTGTGTGTGATCAAGTGAACCACTGTTATTTATAGCAAGGAGCCCAGGTAGGGCGCCAAGTTTGCCTCCAGAATAAGCTGCTGCTGTGCCCCCCATAAATCCCTGTATTTGAAATGAAACGCTAAGCAGTTGAGAGCCTCAGCGATGATTCAGAATAAGAACACCACAGCCGGGAGGTGCAGGTGCCAATATTTCTCTATCTCTCTCTCTGGCTTTCTCCCTGTCTCTGGCTCTCCTTTTCTCCCTTCCTTTTTACCTCTTTTTCAGTTGTGTGGACCTGGAGACTGTTTATTTTATAGACTTATCTAAGTATTCCTCAAAAGGCTCAGCACAGTGCACTGTGCAGGTGGTTTTAGGGAATGAAAAGGGAAAGATAAAGGGCAAGAAAGTGATGTGCCTCTCTTCTGTAAGATGACTGCAATACAGGCA
This sequence comes from Brachymystax lenok tsinlingensis, assembly GCA_030435695.1. Taxonomy (NCBI): domain Eukaryota; kingdom Metazoa; phylum Chordata; class Actinopteri; order Salmoniformes; family Salmonidae; genus Brachymystax; species Brachymystax lenok. Next base: position 22,725,159 of record CM059818.1, on the reverse strand, counting down.
ATAGTTATTTTCTTCTCCGCTAGCACCTGGGAGTCAGTCAGTGAGCTCGGCCGGGAAGATAGATTTGTTGCTCTGGACGTTTACGGGTCTGGTGGTCAACAGACTGTTAAAGTCCCCTCTAAGCCGCCCTGCAGTGTGAGTGTGACAGGGGGGTGTTGGCAGGGTCCTTT